>CAJQZN010039949.1:0-17451 GCA_907164685.1 Colias eurytheme
TTGTGGTTATTCTTATTTTATGACTCATTTTTAACAATAAACTATTTCAGTAAATAATGTAATATAGCAACGATTTAGCACAACTGTGTATCTGTTCGCGATTAACTCAAAAACTACCGCATCGATTTTATTCAGTCTTCAATAGTCTCGCATTCTAAAGGAAGATTTATGTATTTTTAAGTTTTAAGCAGGCAGGAACCTAGATGCCTGTAAAAACACTTCTTTTACGAGAAATATTTACCAATGCATCGATTTCGCACAGTATGAACACGACTCAAGTACATACATTGCACTGGCATTACTCCAAGCCCCGTAAACGTATCGACCGGGTCTCAGGAGACAATCTAAAACAAAATTGGGATGGAGAATATGAGATTGCATCTCAGTTAAATAGAGCGAAAGATATTGTGCGAAATCTTGATGGGGACTATAAAACTTTCGTTACAATCTGTCAAATGTGTTGCTAATATAACGTTTAAATGAATCGAAAAATATATATTTTCAAGCCCATATCTGCGACAACGAACGCATAAATACCAAATGGTGCTTATGAAACTTTAAGATAACTGTATAGATTTTTGCTAAAGTTGTATTCTGTATGTTTGTAGTTTAGTTTTGTAGTTTTTCAGTCACAGATCTTGATATTTCCTTTGTACGTAAGTAAAATATCACGCAGCAACAAAATGTCGTGTTAACGTGACGACTGATGAAATTCAAAATAAAAAAAGGATCATAGTAGTGCGATCCAGAAAATATTAAAGCCTTACATTTAGCCTTTAAAGCCTTAATTTAAATTACATCAAACCAAGCACTAATTTTCTAGAAATCTGCACCATTCAAGAATACCTGTGAATGAACTTGAATACTAGACATCCTAACTTGGCTCGGGTAGCTTTCATGTTTATTCAGTATTCTATATTAAGGATTTTTGCCTTTTATGAAATATCTAAATCTCATATCAGCGTTCTTTCATGACGTGAAAATCTGCACTATTCATATAACTTACTTTATATAAAGCTTGGATGGGAAGTTTATTCATGTACTCCCATATTTCTGCAGATAAACATAATTAAACAGTATTTTTGTATAAAAAAAAAACGTTTATTTTCTGTGCAAAGAATTAAGTGAGACTGGTGCCTGAACTAGGTATCTGTATAATAATAATACAATACAATACAATAATCAAATAATCTGTATTTTAGGTCCCCATGCCCTCAGTTTGGAGGAACACATTCCCCATATTATATTACTCCTAAAAACCTCTCTAAATTATTGCACCGTTCACTTCTTTACACACAACAGCATCAGTTCATTGCCCTACCATATCGCGCCAGAAAATTGAATACCGCAGCGCCTCTGCCAAAAATAAGTCGCATTATTCAAGGTACTGGCATATCTCCAGACTATGCACCACCAGTTAACCAAAGTTAGATATTACGTTTAGAATTATTGCCGGTACTTACTCACGTTGGAATGGTTTATCTCATTCGGTGGGAACAAATAGTTTTTAATTAGAAATGCTGTCGACACGTCTTGGCGATAGCGGTGAAGTTTACAGCTAGGGTAGGTATTAAAGTACGCCCTGTTACATTTATTTCAGACAAATTACGAGCCAAGTAAAGTAGAATAGACTTTTTATATAATTAACGCAAGTAAATTGTAAGTGTTAAAATTAAAATTATATTCTTCATTCTAAAAGGCAATTGAAAGACAAATAATTAACACCATTTTTTTTTTGCTTTTTATTCATAAACCAAACCATATTCAATATCATATTCTAGGTAGTCCGGTAGTCCACCGGTCCGTCGAGCACCTAGCATTCCTTTTAACTCAGGATACGCTTTCATCAACATCCTCATTGTATTCTTATTAATTGTACCATTAACAACAATATCTCTGAACGTCGAATTCTTAATATATTCCTGGTTCATGCCCTTTATTTCGTTTAATCGTTTCTGCAACGCCGCATCGATTTGTACCATCTCCATTTCATGTATATCCTTAACTGCTTTCCGATCCTTCTTATATTTCCTCTTCATTTCCTTTATGAACTTCTTCAATTGCTTCGTCTTCTTCTTTCTTGCTGTTGTTCCATTTCTGAACGATCTGTTCAATATCTTCGTTATTTCGCGTATGATTTTCTTTATGTCCCTCTTTATTTTGCGTTTACGCTTTAATCTTTCTCGTCTACGCCGTTTCTGATCACGTTTTCGTTTCCTACGCTTTCTTTCCTTGGAGCCTCTATCTCTGTTCTTTTTTTCATCAGAATCCGTTCGTAAGATTGAATCTTCGAATGATACATCGAAGCCAGCATATAAATCATAGGCAGTCATCAGCAAACCGCAGCAGACAAATTTCGTTCGACCACAGTAGAAGTCACCTCTATATATTCTGTATTCTGGTTCACATTCCATCGGCAACATGCAGCTACCCCACGGTGAATCGTGTTGATTTGGATCACCGCACGGCACACCCCAGGGTCCTATACAGAATACCTTATCATAGTTTAAATGTAAATGATGAAAAAATAATTAGGTAGAAATTTAACGATTGACATTGTAAACAGTAGTTATGAAACACTTAATTTTTTTATAAAACCTGATATAAGACAATTACTTAAATAAAATTTTATTGCATCTACTGTTACACAACTAATCGCTAAATTTAGGATACAACATATTTTTAGAAATTCTTCTTATTCTTTTATACATTGTTTCAACTGTTAGCAGTTGAAACAATGTACATATAAAAGAAATAAGAAGGATTAGAGCTTATTTACGATCAAAGATTGGTGCTACATACTTGCTGCAACCATGTTGACTTTATCCCCCTTAGGTATTGAAGAATTTATGGCCTCAAGTTTTTTCAGCAACCAATGTTCTTTCCACTCATCTTTCCAATTTTTCATTTCTAAGCTTGAACTAGATGCGCTATCTGTTGACAGGTCATTCAATCTTCTAGCGTCTTTATTTCTTCTAATTACGTTTAAAACAGGATCTCTACGGTATATCTGTTTTATTATGTCCGGATCTTTAAGAACGGAAGGAGCGACATCACCTTCCTTTTTAGGTACAAATTTTTGAAAGACCTTGGATTTGTGCTGAGCTGATTTTGCATAATTCCAATCTAATTTATTCTTACTTTCGTCTACATGAAAATTGTCATTACCAGAATTGATATACGGCAGTCTCTTCTCCTTCGTATATATTGAACATTTGAGTCCAGCTAAATTGGTAATTATCAAAAAGAGAAAAATGCCTTTCTGCATTTTGAAGCTACATTTCGCTTTAAAATAATAATCACTTCTCACCGTTTTATGTCTAAACTATAAAATTTCTCAATATCGGTTCAATATTCGATATTATTATTATAATAAAATATTTATGGCATTGGTTTAAATTCAAGTATGTCCAACTTATACAATAACTTTTTACGAGGTGTTAGAATTGAGAGTTGAGACCTAATATGTTTTAGACGGAGAAGTCGAAAGCAAGACTTTTAGGTAGGTACTTCTCCACTAAAACACATAAGGTACAATAGCGAAACGCAGCACGGGGATGTTAACAACCCGTCAATTAATACCTAAGTACACTACTCCGGGTTTTGCTATAAATTTTAAATATTCCTATACCCTAAAACTGATTCGAACGGTCTTTTCGATCCGTACGAACATACTAATCACTAGATATTATTGTCTTCAAAGTAGAGTAGCTCTAACATATAAATCCCTACACGTACATTAGTAGATTATCAGCATGTATAAATCCGTTTTGTGGTTTTACTTTAAACAAGAACATTTGAATTTGATTTATAGAGCTCGGTACACATGCATTATTCATAACATTTTTATCTACCGGCTAGGGCGGTGCGCCCGAAATCTCAAATACAGGTCATAATTTTGTTGCTATATTTTAAAGTAAACAACAGTTTTATTTGAATTTAATTTTTTTTATACCAAGAATATTAACGTAAATACAATATAGTAATTACTAATTAGTATTTATAAAAAGAAATAACACGCTACGCTACAGTAAATTTTTAGGTACACAAGTAATTTGAGCTTCTTACAAATCCTGTAATTTACTGGACCTAGTATGTACATATTAGGTAGTTCTAATATTGCAGTCGCTTTTTTTAAGCATTTTTTACTATTACGCTCATGCATATTTTGAAATTTATTATTCTTGAATAAACATATTTTATACAACGCCATCTATTCATATTTAATGGAAACTAATTCTATGTCAACTATAAACTATGAAAACAATTTACTAAGATTACTATTACGTGCTATTACATATATTTTCTTTTTATAAAAATAAAGATATGACTATTATTTTCTAGGAGATGGAATCAATCCATACATTACCTAATTTATTGATCATAAATTTTTGTAACAGAACTAGGGTTGCCAACCGTACTATAATATATAGTATTGTACTATATTTCGGGTCTGCGTACTATATACTGTTGAAAACATATATAGTACGCAAAAATACTATATTTTCAACACCGACAAATGTAACAAAAAAAACCTTCATTTAAAAAAAAATAAGAACGCGCCTTTTAACTGCAGTTAAGATGGCTAAAGTCATATAACCTATTGCGCATATACATTATACAGGGTTACCGGGAAAGTCGTACAGAATATTGAAGGACGTTATTATTCAGGTCATTTCTGATCGAATTGGTCCCATAATATTATGGTATCCGAAACTTAATCGTTATGGAGATATTGAATTAATTTTATTATTAAATTTATATTGAAGCTGTTAGTAATAGGTTCAGTTTCTATTGATCATTTTTATTAATTGGCATGTCTTCTAATTGGAAACATAAAAAAACCGAGCCCTAGTAGCTCCAATCGAAAAAAAATCGATAGAAAAGCCAAAAGAAAAAATATTTTTATTAAATATCTTTTAAATTCAATATCTCCATAACGGTTAAGTTTCGGATACCATATTATGTAGTCTACTTGATAAGTTGAAAATGGCGTAAACTAGAGATAAGGCTCTTAAAAATACGTGCGATAGCTCATTTGATTCGGAATGACGTCTAGAAAAATGTATCGGAAATGTTTATTAGCACACAAAAAATTGCAAAAGTTATAGGCAAATTAAGTTTCCAAAAAATAGGTATTTCGTTTATTGTTAATAACTCCGAAATTATTAACATTTCAGAAATTTAGAAAAAAGATTCTTAAAGAGGAGGAAATTTCCAACGAAAAACTCCCGACTCCCGGAATTCTATCTCCATTATTTATAATTTTAATTTAACGCTGAAAATAGGCGGCATTTTTAGATAGCGCGCGCGGCTTCAAAACCGAGCACGTCACACTAATTATTTTTTTTAAGGTATTAAATATTAATTCAAAAATTTAAAAAAATTATGGTGTATTCCGAACACTTCAAAGAATTTGCTCCCGTTGGAAATTTTACTTAAAGTTAATTTTTCAACAAATTAGACAAATGTTAACTCACGAAATTTTTTCGAACATCCGTCCTTACTTCCGCACATTAAAAAAAATGTTTAAATCATTGTCGGTAAAATTTTTCAAATAAATATACTTAACAAGATCGCGCGTTAAGTAAATTGATCAAAAAACTAGAAAACTCTAGTTTTTTGTTAACTTGAAAAAATTATTATAAACAAAGTACATATTAACATTTTTTAAACTTTTATGTATATACCAGTGGCGAGAAGAAAGAAACAGAAGTAGTGTATCATTGATAAAAAATGAGCTTTTGATTTATATTAATGATATTAATCTAAAAATTGAATGTGTTAAATAGCATATGACACTTTTATTTTAAACAAAAAGCTGTTACAAAGTGCGAGAAGTGCAAAAAATATAGTTTTTATAAAAATAAATAATTAACAAATACAATATATTAGTCTATTTTTGCACGCCTCATAAGCGAAGCGTTGAGGTGGGTACTACTGTCACTTCGCGCAAAACATCTGATTTTTCAAACTTAAAATGTCTTTATGTATCATACATTGCTCTTGTAAGATAATACATACACACACATATTAAGAAAAAACACTATTTTTAACATTCATGATATTTTTGATGTCATTTTTGTTATTTTAAACTAGTTAAAAAACAGTTTAAAAAAGTTCTGTCTTGGACGTCCGTGTGTCTGTATGTGCGAAGGATTTTCTTGTTAACACGATAGCGACCGAAATACTTTACTAATCGAGTCTTTTTTTTTCTCTTACGCTTGAGTATGCTCAGGAATAGAACCCTTTCATTTTTCAGGGTCTGATTCGATGTGGTTTAATTGTTATTAAATAAACAAAAATAATAATTAATAAATAATTATTAAAAAAAATTATGAGGCGTGCACTTTTGGATTTTCCAAACTATTTTTTGTTTTTCCCACAAAATACTATATTTTTTTTAAATGTACTATATTTTTTACACCTTATTGTGGAAAATACTATATTTTGATGATGAAGTGTTGGCAACCCTAAACAGAACTGACACTTTAATATATACTAAGAAAAGAACTTAGAAGTTATGATAGTAGGGCAAATTATAATGGATTATGTTAAATGAGTATGAATTAAGTGTTTCTAAACAGATATCTTGGTTTATTATGTTGCAGCAAATTAGCCTAATCAGCCGTTTCATTAAAAACCTAGGCTATGTTAAAGAGCTTTTTTCATATTATGTGTTATCCTGGTGGAATGTGGAAATTGGGCTAGTAACAAATGAAAGTCAAATATATTTACACTGTTTTAATAACTTCAACAACACCGTCTGGCTTTTCTAACCATACTCTATGATCTTTATTTTTATCTGCCGGATAATTCTTCTTTGTTCCGCAGGTGTTACATATCTTCTGGATAAACTTTGATTTATTTTTTGTGTTTAATTTCACTTTGCTTGATTTATTGTTTAGCGCACACTTGCATTTTTTACAAATCTGTCGTTTAATATCTGGATGTCTGAAATAATCAAAAATTAAATATGAAATAGCATATCGCCTAATATTACAAATTAATTCCTGAACAGTTTTGGCTTAAACTTGAGTGCAAATAGCACTTTAATTATTATCCTGAAGCTATAGAATAAGATAAATAAAATATTTCCTAAATATTTAAAAAGGTTACCAAAATGTACCTATCCCTTGTTGCTAATTAGACTGTAAAAAACCCAAAAAAGTTATGGAAATTGGGTATAACCTTACAGGATTTTACATATTTTAGATTACAAATAAATAATGCAAACTTCGCTATTTATCAAACCGAAAGGATTTCTTAGGACAACTGTTTATAAGTACCTAATAATTATTATAATATTTTTAAGTGAAGTAATATTACAAACTTACATTTTCAATACATTCTTCTTAGCAAGATTTACAATAAGGTTTCCGTAGTAAGATGAAAGCGCTGGACTAACTTCAACTGTTTGTTTACTGATCTGAAAATTAAAGTGTATAAAATATTAATTTTACTAAAGTTAAAGTTACCAAAAATTACCTATTATTAATTTATTCTAAGTTCTTACTTGATATAAAAAGTTAATACGCTGGAAACAATCATTCCCTTGAACTTTCCTAATTTTTGTACAACTCATTCTTCATTAGGAAATTATCGTAACGTAGAATAAATTATATGTTTTGTAGATTTCATTCAAAAAACAACAAATAATCCACAGGGAATACAGGTAAAGGTATACATTCCAGCCACAGCTGATTTTGAAATGTTGCTGACAAGTGACAGCTGACAATGCAGCTGACTTTAAATTTTTGAGCACAGACTATACACGATTCAATTATTGTTGCGGGTATTTTATTCATGAATAATCTGGTTTTAGTGGAAAGTGGAACTTTGAATAAAACTTAATTGTACATCGTAAAGAATAATAGACAAACTATGGAATAAAATTAAAGTAACATAATATGTATGAACTTCACTAGCCATTAAGCTAGCCATACATAAAAATGAGTTAATAATACGCTAAGTAGCTAATTAAGTACTCCAAGTGTATTAGAGCGTTTTCACATTATCCGATCCGATATCGGATATCGGACGCCGATAGCCGATATCCGATATCGGATACAATTTGGCCTTTCACATTGTCCGATACACAGATCTAGCACTAGTAGATATGCAATGCTATGGTGAAACGAGATAGATAGCTACGCTTTCACTATGTGAGTGAAGGGGATGTAGATACGTTTTTTTTGTCCTTATCTGCGTGGCCACTTTTTAGATGGCCCAATGTCAAATCTGGGCCAAACAAACAAAGCAGATCTGATATTTAATTAGTTTTCTTGTGTCTACTGTTCTTTTTGGTGATAAATACATTTGGAAGTTAATTATAAAAGTGTTCTGAATGTCCTACGTGTACTGAGTGTTTATAATTATGGGTGGTTGCAGCGTATTAGGCTATAACAGCCGCACGGAAACAAACGCCGATGGAATTTCGTTTCATTCGTAAGTAAACAATTAAATATAGATACATAATATCAGAATCATTTTATTTGACTGTTTCCTATCAACTGATCATTCTTATTGTTAATATTTCGTGGTAGTTTTAGGTTTTAAGTGTAAGATAACCTCAATCACAATGTTGCCTGCAAATGGGAAAAAAAGTCCACAAAATTGCAAAAAAATGTTTGTCCAATAGTTTTCCAACGTATTCTGGCATTCGTAAAATATGGATTGATGCTAGTCGGTAAAATTGGGTACCATCTAAAAAGCGAGAATATGTTCAAAGAATTTTAACGCAATTTTTTTGTTTGCAAACCTAAATTATCTCTCCTTCAGTCAAATGCTACGCCAACAATAAGCATGAATGTAATTACTTATCTACATTTTAAGAAGTTGATTTTAAATCACAATCAAATTCCATTGTTAGATTTCCCTATAACCCTAAGATAGATTATTTTCATATGCGTTTATTAAACTTTGTTACATATTAAATTGCTTTTAACATTAACTCTCTAGTAAAATAAAAGTAAAATATAAATCTAAGAATTTATATTTTTTTAGTTTGAATCTGTGCAGGCAACACAAAATGATGATCCAAATTCCAATACCATCAACGAGCTATAGAGGAGTTAAAAGGAATAGACAGAAATCAAATGATTAAAATGTGTCCCCAGGTGCTAAAACTCGAAAACTGGTTTGTACTAAAAATACATCTTAATTAATAAAAATAACAAGTTATTTGGTAATACATACTTAATAATGGATAAAAAATTATAACCGGAGTAAATTAATCATTAATTCCATTTTATTTGCCATTAATTGTTAGCATTTCTCTTTAAAAAATGTTTTTATTTCTAAAAGCAGAGTTGTTTTGATGCCATAGTTTCAAATTTAATATATTGAAGTATTTTTATTTCTAATTATTTGCTATATATGTATATTAATGTTATACTTTGATACCAATATATTGGTATTAAAATAATTAATACAATGGCCTTGACACAAAAAATATTTTATATTATAAAATTTATTTTTTCAGTTGCAGAAGCAAAAACAGATATCAGCTAATCGTCTTAAGAAATTGCTTGTTAAATGCTTATAAATATGGAAGAAACAGAAGTTCTCCGCAGCATCGAAAACGGAAATAAATATTTTCTAAAACTCAAGGAAACGATATTCAAGCCAATTACGCAACTTTTCCTTATATCTAAATTTCATAAGCCCAAAAGCGTACGTTTACGTACGAAAAACATTCGACATCGGGCTATGTAGATTTTGTACCTACTTGATTTTTATGTTCCAATATTTGTAATCGGCCCTTAGCACAGAAATTTATACATGTGTAAAATAACCTATGATAATAAAACACATTGAAACTGTATCTGAATTTAATATTCCTTTATTTGTGGTCTTCCCTTCTCGAATGTATATTATGTTTATAAAAACTACAAAGGTAAATTTTCATTAAAAATACGTCCTCAAATTCACCTAATATTATTTATTTATTACACTGAATTGTAATAAATAATTAATGTTAGAGTGAATTTGAGGACGTATTTTTAATGAAAATTTTCCCTAAAATGTAGGAATGTTTATAAAATGGCAACACTCGAAGATAGAGCGAAATGCACTGAGGTGGCCACGCATGTTCGGAATCTAGTAGTGCTAGATCTGTGGTCCGATAAAATCGTTCCGATATCATAATGAGTGTTGCCAGAAATTTTTAGAGAAAACTAAACTAAATTGCCAGTTGATAAAAAAAGGTATAATTAAAAAAAATCAAATGTTAAAAATCATAGTTGTACATGTACATTAAAAATAACTACGATAAAGAAAAACAACTTCAAAAAAGAAAAGTAAAATATAAAAAAAGATTTGATATCACAAATTACTGCATATTATTTAGATGTGCTATTTACTAAATATTTTTGATATCGGTCATTTGTATAACATAATAATATGTATACCTATGTGAACACATAAATTAAATAAATTTATATCAATACCTACTACAACCTAGTATTAGTTAATAGTTTTGGTAATACATATTAGTAAATACCTTTCAAAATTTATTAAATGTATTTTTAGCAAGACGTACCTAGTCATTTAGTCATTTTTTCACTACATACATTTATAAAAGTTCATGTAGTACCTATGATAAATTTATTAAGTGATACAATCTTTGTTCACATTTTCTTTTCTTTTTCTTATTACACTGTAATATCCTAAAATAATATTGTCACTCGTTCAAATATATTTGTAATATGATTGTTGTAATTTCCTGTAAGTAAAGATACATAAATAATTTTAGACTTAAGAGTTTTCAAACTTTGTATTCTTGTAAATTCAAAATAAAAATAAAATCGGTGTGAAATCTCCTCCTTTTTTGAAGTCGGTTAAAAACAAAGCACTCAATGACAACAATACAATAAACAGCACAACCAACATCCGAGTAGGAGGAGGAGCGAGGCAGAATGAGATAAAATAAAGATGATAGACACTAATGTTTTCGAAGATAGATAGAACGCAATATATTTTTGTTTACTTCAGTTCAGCCAATTGCCGTATATTTTAATACGGCAAATAAAAATACCTGCCGTATAAATCGTATTTTAAATGCCTATAAATACTTAAATGTGTGTTTTCTTAATAAAAAAAGGTTTCTTTCAATAGAAAGGGTTTTAGGTTAAAAGCAAAGAATTTTTTTAAAGATTGAGCGCCCTATAAGACTGAAAATACACAAACTAGTGCTTTTTTGCTGTTTGTATACTGTCTTTTCGAAAATTGAGTTGGCAACACTGAACATTATCGTCCGATAGCCACTGGGAATATCGGTGTCGGCTCCGATATCCGATATCGGACCGGACAATGTGAAAGACAGGCACATATTTCATACATTTTACTTCCCTCCGATATCGGATATCGGCTATCGGCTTCCGATATCCGATATCGGATCGGATAATGTGAAAACGCTCTTACGTGTACAATATTTTTTGTTTCCACAATATTTACGATGAGAACAAGCATCTGTGATCAATCATTCAAAAAAGTTTATTCTGTTCATCAATTTTTTTAATTTTTTATCTGTTTTAAAAAAGTTATGACATGTGACAACCGTGACAACTGGCAAATGATAGTTTAATATAACCTCAAAAAATTACGAAACAATAAAAATTATTGTTTGTTTTACCTTTTTGGTTTTCTCACAAAAGTAATTTCATAAACAGCTAAATTATTGCATTATAGTCTTAAAAAATTAACATATTTATTACCTCTTTATACCAATGTTCACCAATTGAATGTGCCGGTCGTTTTGAAATACTTAGTTTAAAATGTTGCTAAAACACCGCATTCTATTAACAAAATTAAATTATAAAAGTAGATTCCACAGAAAATATTTATCATCACAATCTGATGTCGGTGAAATTGACGTACCATTTTCTAATGGGTAAGTTAAAATTACATACAAGAACAAATTACAACCTACCTAAATTAATTTGAGTAATACTAGCGACTACTCTACAAATATAAATAATAAACCTTCCTCTTCAATGACTTTATTTAGTAAGAAATCCGTATAAAAATCCGCTACGTAGTTTTAAAGATCTAAGCATACCTATGTATATTCTTTCTATCCCTATGGGACAGAGGGATAGAAAGAAGTTCTTTCCCGCTGTTGAAACTACTAATTCGTACATTATCATAAAAAATAAAAATATCTACTATACAATCCATAACAAATAAAATTGAAAAAAATAAAATAACATAATAGTTTATTTTTCAACTTGTAATCTATAATAAAAAAAATATTTTCAGCACCACTTTAAAGCTAAAGACTGGTCAATACGCGAGATTCGCGGATGGAGCGTGCGTCGCTACACTGGGCAACACCAGCGTGCTCTCAACAGTGGTATCCAAAGCCAAGCAGAGCAATGTTTCGTTCCTGCCTCTCGTAGTTGATTATAGGCAGAAGGCTGCAGCCGCTGGCAGGATACCGACCAACTTTTTGAGGAAAGAACTAGGTATTAGCCAGAATGTATTTTTTAAGTTAATTGTATTTGCATTCATGTTAAATTATAAATATATTGAATTGTGTGTATTGTGTTGGGATTGTGGTCAAGCACTTCCGTATCGACAATAAAAAAACATACCAATTTAGACTATGTAGTGGTTTGTAAAATAAGTTTACATATACATCTTTATCTTATTAACCTTGTGTTTTTAAAAAGAAAGGATAAAAAATATTAATTCACAAAAACGAAGGAAAAATTCCACCACAAAAACATTCAACCGCAATCTCAAATATTATAAATTAATTCCAAACATATATTCACCAAGAAAAATAATTAAGGCCATCCCAAAACATGAAAGCACATAAAACTGCTAACTCAAATAATTCTTAACTTAATTCCAAACATCTTAATTTAAAACTTAACGCTAACCATATACAACTAACTTACAGGTCCAACAGAACGAGAAATCCTTACATCGCGTGTAATCGATAGGTCTCTCAGACCATTATTTCCGCAGAACTACTACTTCGACACACAAATAGTTTGTAACATGTTGGCAGTAGACAGTACTAACCCGCCCGAGACTGTAGCCATCAATGCTGCGAGTGCTGCATTGGCGTTATCTGATGTGCCTTGGAATGGACCTATAGGGGCTGTAAGGTAAAATGAAAAACCATCTGGTAAAAATGTATTCGAAAAATCTAGACTTCTAAAAAAATGTTCTCTTTCTATGTAAAATACACAATACAAAAAATATCAAATTGTTTGTATAAAAACCAAGTTAATTTTAGTGTTGCCCTGTACATTTAATGTACTGGGCATGCTATAGCATATTTCAAGTAATAGTGATTTTTTTTAAAATTATCATTGTGTGTAAACTAAAAAGGAATAAATAAACAAGCTGTTTGCGTATTATGTTGTAGTGTAACAGTGTTCTTATGTGTTCTCTTCATATTTCTTTACATTGACAATAAATTATTTTCAAGTACCCACATTAATCACCTGACGATGAATTATTATTTATTTTCAATTATTTGCACTAAGGATTGAAATAACACCTTTTTATTACAGAATAGGCCAAATCGACAATGAACTAATAATAAACCCCACTCGTCGAGAACTGGAACAATCTACCCTCAACTTAGTCGTGAGTGCGGCAGCCTCCAACCTGGTGGTGATGCTGGAAGGTCACGCTAAAGACATCCTGCAACAGGATCTGCTGAAGGCCATCAAATTAGGTATGAATGTAAGTCAAGCTTTTTATTATTGGAGGTTAGCAACTACCGATAAAAATTCCTGTTATATTGACTTGTGAATCTGTTAATTATCTTAAGAACATATTTGTTGGCCTTTTTATGTTATTTATCTGCCAATAAAATGTATAATGCAGTAGAGATGGTCTAAGGCACCTTATTTAATTAAAAAAAATGTATGCGTGTACTAGAGTACACACGTAAGAAGTGAAACTTCTTTATGACCTTAAAAATGTCACGAGTATGGCGTAACCAAGGGCGTAACGCAAAAATTTCACGCGTACGGCGTAACGCAAAAATGTTACACTAAATTTTTGTCCAACCCCGATAACCCGATCAACTATAACAATATACATATACTTGTATAGTAAATATGGCATTGTCATATAGTAAATGAAAAAAAAAATGTTCGAATGCAAGTGTTATATTAATTGTGTCATATAAAACATTCATTGCAACAGCTTATTCTGATTCAGTAGTACATATTTAAATTTAAAGTATTGTTTCGCTTATTGGAAAACTGCATAACTTTTAAGTGTAATTGTGTTTCTAGTTGATTATTGTATGTTAATAGTTTTTTAATAGATTACAAAGTAATATTATAGATCATTTTTACAATTGGCATAATTATTGTTAAAATGATCTATAAAATTTTGTAACTTGTTTTTTTCTCAGCTACTAAAGAAGCACAGAACATAGTGCGTGGCATCGAAAAATTACAAAAAACGCACGGCAAGATGAAACGTGAATACGAAATGCCGGAACCACTTGATGAAAGCATCGTGGAGACTATTAAGACTTTGTCAACTATGAAGATTAGGGAGATATTGAGGTAAATTATTGTTTTATTCTCATTGCGAAAGGTCTCCTATTAAAA
Source organism: Colias eurytheme (assembly GCA_907164685.1). Lineage (NCBI taxonomy): Eukaryota > Metazoa > Arthropoda > Insecta > Lepidoptera > Pieridae > Colias > Colias eurytheme. The sequence continues at coordinate 14,589 of CAJQZN010039949.1, forward strand.
TTTCACTTCAATTGACCGCCTTCTTGGTACAGACGCGTGAGCGTAGCACCGAGGGGTCCTGGGTTCGATTCCCAGTGGAGACGAAGAAAAAAAAATGTCTCGGTCTGGTAGGACACAGAAGGCTGATCACCTACTTGTCCCTAAAGAAAATCGATCAGTGAAACAGATGTATAATGCATCTGCCCCTTACCCCACTAGGGGACATGGGACTTCACTTATTAAAATTTCAGGACAGAGTTGTCATTGAAATTAACACCTTATTTCGTTGCAGTAACGTTTAAAGTCTATTGTATCGCTCATTGGAAAACTCTGCCTTATACAGGCATTGGCAGAGTTTTACTTTGGACTTTTTTTGTTAGCTATTGTGAGTCTAGTTCTATATCGTAGGTCAATTTCAAGAACTTATTTCCTTTTCCTTTTTACCACATATTCCTGATTGCATGATATCAGTATTATTTGTTTTTTTTTAAGCTATTGCATAGCTTCTATCGCGGGCCTTGAGCGCGGGGACCGAATCCAGAAATTCCGTAACGAAAAAACCTCACGCTCCCTCCGACGGGCGCGGAGGTGTGGCTTGAAGGCATAGCATGCAATAGCTTTACCGCGGCAGTCCCCGAGTGCCACACGTTTTTCCCTTTTGTTATAATTCCTTAAAGTTACAGAAACTTTAAGGAATTATAACATCATGAAATCTATTATTTATTTTTTTATTTCAGTGACTTCAATCACGACAAAACATCACGTGACAATGCGATATCCGAACTACGTCAAACGGTTCTCAACCAACTAAGAGACACAGAAGCTGATGTATCCAAACTACAGGATTGTTTCAATCAACACCTGCGGCAAACGTTCAGAGATATGATCTTTGATACTCAGGTTAGGTGCGATGGGAGGGGACTCGATGATCTGAGGAATATTAGTTGTCAAGTAAGTATATTACTGTGTATATTATTATTGTTTGTATTGTCATAATGTTAAAATAATTGTAGTTAGATATAAGTATTTTTCTTTTGTATTTTGACTTGTATTTTGACTTGAATTGTGTTAATAATGATTAAATTGTTCTGTATAGCATAATGGTGCTTTGGCATGACTGTAAGCCACTATGTTCTTGAAACAAATAAATAAATAAAAGTATTATAAGATAGCAATTTCAGAGGCTTCTGTAGATGCTTACTGATATGATAAATAACTAGCTAACTTTTACAAGCACTTCTATAAACAGTAATTTTTTAATTTTTTTTATTATGTTTAAATATCTCATGCTCATAGGAATTTTCTTAAGTCATGGGCAATGACCTATATTAACCTAATTATACTACATAATTGTCTTTTCTATAGGTATCATTATACGAGCCATTACACGGCAGTGCGTTATTCCAACGCGGACAAACCCAGGTGTTGTGCACTGTGGCTTTCGACTCGCCGGAAAGCGCTTTGAAAATGGACCCTCTTACTATGATTACAAGGTAACATATTGACTAAGGCTAATCTTTTGACGTGACAACGTCTTATAATTCGATAGAGCCGGCTGCACGCACGAAAAAACATGACTCATGCGGCGTTACCTCGCTCTGAGGCGTTCCATGTAAGGCTTGAAGTGCAAGCGAGAGCGCGGAACGAGCGACAAAGAAGCACAATCGGACGTTGTCACGTTCAACTATCGTCAGTAAACCGACTTTACAGACAAGCAATTTTTTTTTTAAAGTGAAGTATGGGGTAGATGCATTATGCATACATCTGTTTCACTTGATCGATTTTCATTAATGACAAGTAAGTGATCAGCCTTCTGTGTCCTGCCAGACCGAAACATTTGTTGTTTATTACATACATAGAAAAATATTTAGAATGATTGCGCATTCCTTTGCGATAAAAGACAGAAAAAGCAAATACTTTTTTTACATTTATTTCTCTTTTATTGGCTAGACAGTCTGTATAAATGATTTGTAGAATAATACTATAATATTATATTTTTTTTATGTAACTTGTTGATTTTTCCCATAGAAGATGGCCAAAGTGTATGATAATATAATAAGTGATTTCTATCTAGAATATAATATTTTTCCCACACAAGGAAAATAGAGTAATTTGGTAAAAATGATAATATTTTCCCAGCGGAATAAAAGAAAAAAGTTTCTTCCTCCACTACGAGTTTCCATCCTACGCGACGGGGGAAGTGGGGCGAACTGGACCAGCGGGGAGACGCGAGATGGGGCATGGGGCACTCGCTGAGCGCGGATTGATGCCCGTTGTGCCCCAACACCCCTGTACTGTGCGACTCACTGCGGAGGTGCTCGAGTCTAATGGTGAGTGGGGCAAATGGGGCATTTGTACTTTTTTATACTTTTTGAAAACATTTTATTTGCACCATTACAAAGGATGGTAACTTCACATTTGATAACTATTGTTTCCATTTTTTTAATTTAAAAGGATAAAGAGTTTTTCTCGTTTGTATCATCTAATGAGTTTGAAAATTACTGTACAGATATTGAACGAATTACGAATACTCTGTTTATCCGAACGTGTGTTCTAACCTAAGGGCGTATTCAGAAAGAAAGCTTGAAACTTATAAGCGCTTACCGGCGCTTGTCAGCGCTGGTTCGTTCTACACAAAGGAAGCTTGAAGCAGAACAATACAAATTTTATATGGCAGCGCCCAGCGCTGACAAGCGCTTGTTAAAGCTTGTCGGTGCTTATGGCGCGGGTTCATATATTTTCCTGTGCTTTCTTTCTGAATACGCCCTAACACTGCATTCGTACGACTTTGTAAACATGATTCTAAAATCGAACGTGTGTGGTCCAGCCAGTACTGTGTACCAACCTAACCACGCCATATATACGCAGGCTCGTCCTCCATGGC
>CAJQZN010039949.1:22451-34193 GCA_907164685.1 Colias eurytheme
GGACTCGTGCGCGACTACCGGATACTGTGCGACTTGTTAGTGAGTGTGTAGTGAGTCGCGGGGCAAAAACTGACATTTTAAAATACAACACGGATGATGTATGTGACCTTTGACCTTGAAATTTAATAGTTGCCTACACCCTACAATATGTAGGTTTTGAGACAACTTTTAGGGTGTCAATATACAAGTATTTACAGACTTAGAGCGTATACGCACTATGCGGGTAACCGCATTGCGGCTACCGCAGACCGCACAGTGCGCATAGAAATGAATATTACGTACATAATTGTGCTTGCGGTCAGCCGGACGGCTACCCGCATAGTGCGTCTACGCTCTTACAGCTGGGTATCTCGAATTCCGAGATTCGTACCTAATTTAACCTTAAATGACTGGGCCCTGAGTTGTATCTTTTCTTTAAATGTAAATTTTGCTGTGTGCCGAGCACACATGTCAGAATAAAGTGTCGCGAGGCAAACAGCAAAAATGGCATTTTAAGATACAACGCACCCGTATGTGCTGAACACAAAATATGTCAGAAGTAAAGTGTCGCGGGGCAAACAGCAAAACTGGCATTTTAAGATACAACTCACCATGTGTGCCGAGCACACATGTCAGAAGTAAAACTTCTTTGGCAAGATTCAAAGATACCAAAATCGTCGCCTTACTACTCCATGTCGTGATGGTATTGCCATGACGCGGCCTTGAAATTTTACTCTCAACGCGTCTAAAGAAGTTTCACTTCAAAAAATTGCACTCAAATTCCAATACATATTCAAAGTAAATAATTTTAATTATTTTCTACCCTCAAATTTTCAAATTTTTATAAAAATGCTTCACCGCTCGCTCATTTTGCATATTACCAATATATAATCCTTCCCAGGGTATAGAAGATTACATGGGTGACATGGACTTCAAAGTGGCGGGTACCAAAAAAGGCATCACCGCGCTACAAGCTGATATCAAAATAGCTGGCCTTCCACTCAAGGTCGTGATGGAGTCTGTACAAAAAGCCTGTGACTCTAAGAGCAAGATCATTGATATTATGAACCAGTGTATTGATAAACCGAGGTGGGTAGATGGAAAAAATTACAAAAAATTTCAAAAATTAACAGATATTTGGTGCTAGCTTTTTATATGTATGGCATTGCTATTTGTTATAATATATAATTGGTAATTAATTAGTGATTCTGTGGTATTTAAATAAAATATTTAAGCATTATAAATTTATTGAACGATTAGACTTATACATTATGTCTAAAAAGGCCATCACTATCACTACATAGTATAAAACAAAGTCGCTTTCTCTGTCCCTATGTCCCTATGTATGCTTAAATCTTTAAAACTACGCAACGGAGTTTGATGCGGTTTTTTTAATAGATAGAGTGATTCAAGAGGAAGGTTTTAGTATATAATTTATTATGTTTTAGACAAAGCGGGCGAAGCCGCGGGCGGAAAGCTAGTTATTTTATAAATTTCAATGGGACATGACCAGTTAAATTTGTAATTATTTCTGCACATATTGTCTATGTTGATCATTACAGAGACGTAAACAAAGATAACATGCCAGTTATTGAAGAAATAGAAGTGGAAGTGCACAAACGCGCCAAATTACTCGGAGTTGGCGGAATCAATCTCAAGAAACTATATGTAGAGACCGGTGTACAGGTAATTAATTATCTTAGGTATTTATAGGTAGTGGTAAAGTAAAGTAGAAATGAGATAGGTAAATATAAAGATTAGAATTAGGATGAGGTAGAAAAGAATGCACGCATGGTAGCAAGAATGTGTAAAGGATAGTGTGGGTAGGAGGAAAATATTGAGAAAGTAAAAAGATAGTACAATCAGACAAATAAGAGGAAGAGTTTTCTGAAGTAGGAGAACTTACTACCATAAAAAGAAATTATTTATATATATTTTATCTTATGTTCTTACGTTCCGCTCGAGCGTGAAAGTCAGAGCGCGGTGCAATAGATAGAAAGGTACAATAATCATATCTCGTAAAATTGTCGTTCGACTTTAGTGACAGGTTTTTTTATATATAAATGTTTTTATTATTTTAGATTTTTCGACGTTTTCTCACTATGTTTTCCTTCACCGTTTAAAAGTGGTTATGTTATAAACACGAAGATTATAATAATTCCAGATAAGTCCGGTCGACGAAACACGGTACAGCGTATTCGCACCAACTCCAGCAGCTATGGACGAAGCGCGTGCGCGGGTCGCCACGTGGCTCGCTGCTGAACGCACGCCGGAGCTTGAGTTTGGCGCCATTTATAGTGCTAAGGTGGGATATAAATAGTGATAACACGCTCATCCTCATCATCCTCGATGACACGCTCATCCTCATCATCATTGATAACACACTCATCCTCATCATTCTCGATGACACGCTCATCCTCATCATTCTCGTTAACACGCTCATCCTCATCATCCTCGATAACACGCTCATCCGCATCATCCTCGATGACACGCCCATCCGCATCATCCTTGATAACACGCTCATCCTCATCATCCTCGATAACACGCTCATCCTCATCATCCTTGATAACACGCTCATCCTCATCATCCTCGATAACACGCTCATCCGCATCATCCTTGATAACACGCTCATCCTCATCATCATTGATAACACGCTCATCCTCATCATCCTTGATAACGCGCTCATCCGCATCATCCTTGATAACACGCTCATCCGCATCATCCTTGATAACATGCTCATCCTCATCATCATTGATAACACGCTCATCCTCATCATCCTCGATGACACGCTCATCCGCATCATCCTTGATAACCCGCTCATCCGCATCATCCTTGATAACCCGCTCATCCGCATCATCCTTGATAACCCGCTCATCCTCATCATCCTCGATAACACGCTCATCCTCATCATCCTCAATAACACGCTCATCCTCATCATCGCTATTCTCATTATCCTCACTATACTGGCTACTTCGACCGGGAATCAAACTAAAAATTAAAATTTGTTATTGATTTCTTCAAATCGACACGAACAGGTCTTGAACTAGTTTTTTCTACATCTACACGATATTATCCGTAAAATATTAAAATTTCCACACTGTATAGTGCTAAGGTAGAATTATTTGAGTTTTTTTAATTAAAAATTTAAAAACAGAAAAAATTTGATCACGGATGGCCGAAAGGTCAAAGGCGTCGCCTGGGTATGTCGAAAGACGCGGGTTCCAATTCCGCCTCGTGTTCGAAGTTTTTCTATTCTTTAAAAAATTATAAATACAATAATTTCATGATTTTAAAGCATATTTTTTCCCAATTTATTCAGGTTGTAGAAGTAAAAGACATTGGTGTTTTGGTCACGCTATATAGCGGTATGACGCCAGCGCTGGTACATAACACGCAGTTGGACCATAGGAAGGTGAGTGTATATATTAGTGGGAAACGGCTGGACAGATTTTGATAGTTTTTGTGTTTGTATAGTTTATGATAAAATGGGAAACAGGTAGCCGGTAGCTTATAATTACAAATGCATTACATATTATGAAATATTATATTATGTTCTCAATTTTAGCGTATACATGTTTAAGTACTTAATACCATATTTTTGAGCATTTTATCATAAAACATTTTCACTGTGAACTTATAAATTCAAACCTATATTATGTATGTATAAAATAACTAGCTGTGCCCCGCAGTTTTACCCGCATTGCTCCGCTCCTGTTGGTCTTAGCGTGATGATATTTAGTCTATAGCCTTCCTCGATAAATGGGATATCTAACACCGAAATAATTTTTCAAATCCAGACCAGTAATTCTTGAAGATTAGCGCATTCAAACAAACAAACAAACTCCTCAGTTTTATAATATTAGTATAGATTTCAAAAATAATAATTATATCTTTCTTTTTCAGGTAATGCACCCATCAGTGTTAGGTCTGGACGTAGGTTCGGAGATACAAGTGAAGTACTTTGGTCGAGACCCTGTTTCCGGCCAAGTCAGACTTTCAAGAAAAGTACTTACCTCCCCCCCCACCTCCACTTGTAAGAAAACTGGATAAAAGCTAACTAGAAGCTCGCAAGAATTAATAAAATCATATGAATCTATTTTATTTTTATTTTATGGCTTTTTTCATTTCATCGGCAGGTGAACTTGTGTTCAGAATACAAATATGTTACATTGTATTTTTTGCTTTATGTTAAAAAAGGTTTTTTTTCATATTGTTTATTAAGAAAAAATATGTTTTATGCATATTTCCTTTCAAATTATATCAATTCTGAATTTATTGTAAATTTAGCTACTTATTCTTAGATTTATAAAAATTAATGCCAATTTTGTAAGACTTGGTAAATTAGTTGTCCTTGACTGTGTGTTATATTTTGTTAAGGTTTAGGCTTATGATGAATAAATTGTAAATATTAATAAATATATTAAAAATTCTTGATTTGTTTTATTGGTATATATTCCTCACCCAATTATTAGAAATTAGTCAACTTGTAATGTGGCGTACATAAGTACGCAAACACAAAATATGAACTTTTTATTTAGTCCCGTGGGACAGAAAAAACTGGCATCACATCATTCCTCAGAAAGAACATTTGAACACAATTAGTATAAAAATTAAATCAATACCTACAATTATAATTTTTACCCAAAAAATATGCTACTTTCTAACAATGATATATTGTGTAGTGTATACGCTCTTACATGTTTACGCTGATCGCTTACACTAAAAAAACTAACTAAAGCATGGGATTGTCGACTCGATTAAAGTAATAACTCAAAAGGTAAAAATCATAAAAACACAAATACGAGCTTTTGCCCTAAGGGTACTTTTTCACCAGAGGTGTGCGTTGCTGTGGATGCGTTTGATATCCACCAATAATTAATAAATATAAATTTTCGAAATAAAATGACAGTCTCATCTTTCGTAAGCCAGATGCATATGCATATGATGCTTACCATTGGTGGAAACGGAATCAACTGAGATATGTTTTTTATATAGGAGGCAAGCCATGGATGTGTGCTATGAATGGCCTCTAGCTATGTGAATAGAACGCATACTATCGATACATCGCATGGCTCGAGATGCGCATCTTTCGCACAAAGTTACTTTTTCGGCGGCGCATCTTCATAGCACATCTTACTAGCAGCGCTACCTAGTTTAGCGTCAGGCTACTATTATGTATTCTGTTGCATCAATGGAAACGGTCACATAGTTTCAGAGCAAAGCTGCATAGCACATCTCTGCTGGAAAATGACCCTAATTCTCATCCACAATGTTGTTCAAGTCGACATTTTCTATTGCCTAAATATATGGGTATAATTGTAACACGTAACAACCAATAAGGATATTTAGTTTTATGTACAAGTAACAACACTGTGAGTCTGGACCAAACTATGGACAGGGAGTAGTGTATTTTTTCATTTTATGTGTTGTAGCTATCCTTATAAACTACGTGTGTAGGTTGACAGATTACGATGGTGTCTTATCATTAAAACTTGCTGACTATCACGCCACATGACGTGCCATTTTGTAAAGCTACTCAATCGGAATAAGAATCCGACTTAAAATAATTTAAGGTAATTGGCGAACTTTTACTTGTATAGATTCCGTATGATATTTACACTAGCATAGATAGCAACAATAATTAGGCCAGGTATATTTTGTAAATCTGTGAAAACGCTGATATCCATAATTTATTTTATTTGATATTTTTTGTAGTATAATCATTTTTCAAAAAGGATAAAACCAATAAGGGAATAGGAAGAAAAATAAAAAGCGATATTCTTTTACATTTTATTGCAAGAAATAATCTGTACAATCTATGAAAAAATATTGTATCACAAAAGGACGTTATGTCGAAGGCACTACAGTACATTCGTCCGAGGGATCGTAACACCTACATTAGTTTACGTACACATACATTCAGTACACTTTAGTATAAATAATTGACCCCTAGAACTTAGAACTAATCAAATTGATTGTCAAAAAATAATCAACAATACTTGATAAACATTAAAGTCAAATCCCACAGTAATACTTGCAGTCTTTGATTTCGTTGTGACTACCAGCATTAAATAACAATATTTATATTAATAATAATAGCTATTTACAATATTCGATGAAAATATAATTAAAATTCGAATAGGAATGCTCTGCGCAGAGCTATAACATTATCACCTAACACCGTGCGGCAAATACAGTGGCTACAGCTTAGTTATGTCGAGATGTGGCTGCAGACTTAAAGAGTGCAAATAAATAACGACGTAAATATAAATCGAGTCACACATTATCTAGCAGAATCTGTCAAAAACCACACAAACATAAGCACAGACTAAAAAATGGCCCCTACAATAAATTATTTATACAAACTTGTACAAAGTTACAAGCCATTGTGATTTTTAATCTGTCCTTACACTTGAGAACTGTCAAAATGAGATCATTGTGACTATTGCCATTGCCACCATATTTATAAATAAAAAAGCACGTGCACCATAGACAATACAAAACGAAAAAAGCTAATCAAAAATAAACAAAAGCTATGTATCTAAACGATACTAAATAACGTAATATTATGCAGTTCATACAATGGCATAAGCTTGAAGTGTTCAGGTACACTCAAACCTTTGATTTTGCAAAACCAAATTGTAGTCAATCTTACTCTAACATTGCTTACTTATATAGAGAGGCAAATCTCGTATTTTAATGATGGCAAGAATGGTGGATAATTTGTTAGTGTATAGCCTCATATTGCCATTTTTAAATTTGAAATGAGGAAAAATACTTAGCTGCCTAATTTTTCATAAACACTATATGAAATATAATTGATCATTTAAAAATTAGCACCACAATATTTAATTATGGACCAGGGTAATTTAGAATTTTATCTTAGCGAATATTTCCACATTTCAAATTAAATTTTCGATTTAAAAATCATTTCGTCAATAATTAATTATAAAATCGTAGACGTCTGAAGAATTATTTCACATAATAAATTACCTAACAATTAAATCTCTAATAATAGGTAACATCATTTCTATAAATATTTTTGTCATTTTTTTTATATTTTTCTAATTATCATCTTTAAAGGCACAATAATTCGTTATAAACACGTAAATAATTATTTAAATATATTTCAAGGTAAATAGCAAAATATCTGATTTATTTTAATTTTATGGTAAATTGTTACCATTATACATGAGTATTAAAATATTTTGAATGAAATATAATTATATAAATCATTCGAATACATGGAAATCATTAGTAGAAGATACGTGTTTAGTTGTTGTTGTTTGTTTTATACTGCCAACTTTTTTTGTTTCAACACATTTTGTAGGTTAGTCACCACAAATCGTACATAACCACTATATAATATACCAATGGTATATATTTTAAAATGTGTGTTAAATTTACGATATATTTTGTAAATTCTTAACTCAAACTTTATGTTATCGAGACACTTGCTGTATAAAAAATATAGAACAAATGTTATTTTTATATGAAGGACTATTGAATTAAGCCCCTCATGAATGAAACTCTTTTAAAAAATAGTCATTATTATTCTAAACACGTCTTCAGTTCGGAATAAGTCGAGACAAAATATGACAAAATATAAGAATGCGGCGCGTAGTAGCATAGCTACTAATTGATAAAAGAACACAATCCAAATCTAAAAGAGCATTTTATTTCATAGAAATAAGATGTTTTTTGATCTCCTACTAAAATGGCAAGAAAATTGAAATCTTAGCTTCTTACTTTAAAATCAGTTCATTACCCTGTCCTTTTAAAATACGCAATAACTTAACATTTATCAATTAATAGCTTGTCACTTAACTTCGTTGTCTGTAATGTATGTTTGCATCTGCAGACTCAGCGTCTGTATCTACACATCTTACATAAGACAATTTTTTCTATCTGTATGTACGCACCTAGTGAAAGGATAGACTGCACTTCGAATACCAGACATATCGGGTAGCATTTCTGTCAATTTGTTCTATAAGGAGGACTTCATAGAGGAGATACTTGACTGTCGTGACTGTCTTGACCACTTTTATTGACCATTTCATAAAGGGAAATCTTTTTCATAATGTATTACTAAGTGGATTTCTATAATTTCTATTTTTGTCAGCACGTCTTAGCATCATATATTGCATGTTCCAGCACCTCTCCTGTCCGGTCTAACTAGATTTTTCGCAATGCACACCTTTTGCCTAGACCACGTATATCGTATAGTATATAGTAGTATCTTTTCTATTTATTTCAAGTGTCAGCAGTCAGGTCTTCCCTATGCCTACATAAATTGGACATTTGGTAAGAATCCCACATGCTCTTTTTTTCCCTCAAAAAAACAGCGTATCTTTAGAAGATTTCCTCCCCGTTAACATAATAAATGGTCCTCCCTACATTGCAAGCGTCAAGCCCCAGTCAATCCCCCTTTTACCAGTAAGTTACGACCTTTCTCAACCCCTCCCTTTTTATCGCAGTAAGGCCTTCTCCTACCCCTTTTAGCAGTTTACCCCCTACTGACTCAACCCAAAGATCTTGAGCGCATTGAAAGCAGTGGCAAGTGCTACATCCTCCGGTTTCTCACCGCGGAAACCAGCCACAAGTTCCACTATAGCGGGTAACGCGCAAGGCTCGTTGCGTTGGAACGTGCAGTAGCGGTTCACGAAGTTCATCGATCTGTGGGGAAATAAAAAATAAGAATTAATCAATTCATTAATAAGCTTTATAGTTGCAAACAATTTTAAAAAAGGCAACAAGCGAGAAGGGGAATATAGGCATGCGGCATTTGATTCAAAACTTTTATGAGTTGTATGTTATAAAATGGAAAATACATATAAGTACTTGTTGAAGTTTTTCTAGATAAAAATTTTGTTTGGAAAGGATTCTTATCCTCAAAAGAAAGGATCTTATTGGAATAAAATTAAAGTATTGATGAATCTTGTACCAGCGAATTTGTAAAATATGACCATACATGACATACCAATAAGCAATCGTTAGATATAATAACCCACCTCTCAGTAAGCGAATCCTTGACGTGCAGCGGCAGTTTCGAGGCCCTCATGTTCGGATACATGAACGGGGAATCAGTCTCGACCAATAGCTTATCTAGCGGCAGAATCCTCTCAGATAATAGCCTTCTAATGCCTCCATCGGACTTGTCCTTACAAATATACCCTGTAATGCCCAAATAGAAGCCCTTCTCTATATATCTGATGCCCTGTTCGACTGTTCCCGTGAACGAGTGTATGACTACAGGCGGTAGTTTATTGGCAAATTCGTCCAGGATTGCGATAAGGTCGTCTTGGGCCTCTTTTTCGTGCACGAAGAGCGGTTTTCGCAGTTCACACGCGATTTCGACCTGGAAGTATAAATATTGATTATTGGATGATGTTAAGTAGACTGTTTGAGAAATAGAATACATCCAAATATGAAAACTAGTACACAAACAGACATTGTCTTACACAGACCAATGGAATAACTAGAGAAACTTCCGTTGTCGATTAAAGCTGGTTACTTGCGCTACTTGTTTGTAATTAGAAGTTAGGCGAAAAGTACTAATATTTGTACAATGTACTAATATTTTAGATACCTAATTAAGGCTTCGGTCTCGACAGAATATGGAACCAAAATAATGAGTTCATGAAATTTTGTACCTGCATTTTAATTTTAGAAAAGACAACATTAATGTTTTCCTCATCATTTGTCCTTCAAGGAAAGTCAATACAACTTAAATTTGAAACATTTGCGCGTTATTTCTAACCCGTTACCCCCTATCAATATAAAGTTTCAGTTTATAACATCAAAGCGATACGTGAAGGCCGCGGGTAACCGCTGCTATAATAAAACTTTACCTTGAAAATTCTACTGAGATACGACAATTAGCACGTACAAAGTAAATTGGAGTTGGTACATGATAATAGATCAAACCTTTGATCAACACTTTGATCAAAAAGCTAGATAGAAGGACATATAGACATAAGATTTTATAAATCTTTGAAACTTACTAGACGACACCCGTTGTACGTTGACGAAAACGTTGTAATTTTGGGGATTAATCTATTATTTATCTAAAACACAACATTAATCGATATGGCAATTTCTGGTATAATTGATACAGATTTCAGAGACTGTCTATAAACAGACAAAACGAAAATTGGTGTTATTTTGGATATATTATCCTAAATTAGACATTAAATTATATACTAAAATGCATGTAGGTATCTATTTTTAAACAATGGGATTAATTTAATCGTCCATTCTTATCATACTACACACCCTAATTCCGCGTAAAGATAAGATTGTAAACAACAACTCGAAACAATACATTTTAACACATACTTCTATAGCCTTCATGAATAATTTACGCACGATATAACAATTAGTGCCCCTAATTACAAATAGGCCACTAAATCGTAATTTGATAGCCTAGACCAGTCTAATAATAACTAGTTACGTACTACGACCCAGGTGTAGGCTTAGCCTTGCGAGACACGGCTAAATTTAGACTATATTTAACACGCGACATTGTTCGTACACCGTTATAGCTAGATGACCTGCTACTATAATCTTGGAAATCTTATTGAATTGGGTCAGACAAATGTACATAACAAGCAATAAAAACTGAGCCTTTTGACAATAATTTGTTTGTTTAATTGACTCAAAAAAAATATCTTTTTGTCTGTTACACTAAAAAACAAGCATATAAATCAATTGTGATTATGGATTTTCTATTTAAAAATTTACGTTGAGTCACGGAAACACAGCTTAAAATATAAATAGTATTTTTGGGATCGTAAGTGGTCTATCGATTCAGTTTTTTCCTGTGTTATGACTAAGATCTAAAATCTAAATGCAATGATGACAACAGACATTCTGGTGTTAGTGAACCCCGAAAGAAATACTCATTGGGCAGAGTTCAATTTTCAAAGAAGAACCAAATCACATTACAAATGTAATTTTCAATAACAGATCAAAATCAATTCATCCATGGTCTATTAAGTTATTTATACCATCTCAACATCAATATTCAAGCTATACCTAGTTGCTACAATGCTACCTCTCTATTAAGCACAGATAATCATTACATTCAGACTATTATAACAATCTTTGAAAACTATCAAATTAAAGATGAAGCACCTCAACATAATACGATCGCTACTAAGCAGAGATAATTACCATTATACCTAAAAATCCTGTCCTATATGATTGACTAGCTGTGCTCCGCGGTTTCACCAGAATTGCTCCGCTCCTGTTGGTCTTAGCGTGATGACATATAGCCTTCCTCGATAAATGGGTTTTCTAACACCGTAAGAATTTTTCAAATAGGACCATTAGTTCCTGGGATTAGCGCGTTCAAAGAAACAAACTCTTTAGCTTTATAATATTAGTATAGATAATTATTCGAATACCTACAATCTTATAAATTCACATTCCAAGCCACTACACTCATACTTCCATACATTCCGAGACGCGCATGTAGGTGCTGCTCAATGTCCAATTATCCTGTTTATTTCGGGTCACCTGAGTCTGCTATCGGATGTATTTATTAAGTTTTATCATTGCAAGATCTTCAAGGAAATTGTATTTAAAGTGTTTGTTATTTAGTATTTGGAATATGATAAAGATACAGTTCTCGAAAATCAAATTGATAATACATGAAAACCTTTGATAAAATTTTAGCGGGAAAATCCATCTCTATTGTCCATTTATTTGTATATTTTTCATAAATTTGATCCTCTCGCAGTTTAAATTAATTCAAAGATA
>CAJQZN010039949.1:39193-50382 GCA_907164685.1 Colias eurytheme
AAATTATGAGGCGTGCACTTTTGGATTTTCCAAATTATTTTAGTAATCTAATCCATATATTATTTTTACTATGTATTAATGCTAAATATAATACATTTACTGACTATGTTATCGCATATATGTAGGTACTTCACTGCATACGCAATCGATTACCACGTTTCGTTTACGCAGTAATAAGTAGGTAGGATATACATATATTACGTATTAGATTGGTTTTAATAAACTATGAATAAAAACTTGAAAGGTTTTTATATATAACGATTTTTCGTATTATAATAAACTAATTTTAATTTGATGTTTGTTATTTTGATATAAAAAAACTAGGTTAAAAGAACGAATCATTGAATATGTTTTTATTTATTCACATATAAGATTGCTATACATTTGAATTATCAAAGGCCCAGATACTCGAGCTATCTCGTGAGATAACTAAATGCTGCAGGATTATCATACGCTGATAGTATCGATGCATGTCAGTTGATATAGATAATCCCTATTTTTATTTGGTTTAATTTATTAAATATATATTATGATAAAAAATATGATATTTTCTGTTATTTTTCTATGCATTTAATTTGTTTTAAATTTAAAAAAATATTTATATTTTTTTTAGTGACCGTTTCTACATTGTTTTTTCTATTTTATGAAAACATATTTTCAACTAAGCATTACTAAAACTTTTGTATGAAAAAAAATCACGTAAATTCAGTACCACACAAAAAAAATTAACAAACATACCTGCTGTTGAATAAATTGTGCTGGGGTAGAGTCGAGTTAACCTAAGTGCTTCCTTGCTGCTCCTCACTGATGTGCCTGTGACCATTATCTTTTGGACACCTGGTTAAATGTACACAAAATACGTTAACATGTATTCCAATAACATAAATGCGAAAGCTATCTATCTCGTTATTTTGAACCAATACATATAATAAATATGTACCTTACAGGTAATAGATAAATTTACTTAATTTCAGTGGCATATGGGGAAAATGTAAAATCTCATCCGATTACGCGAAGTTCATGGAAAAAGCCGAAAAAGAAACCTAGTCCTATTTGCTAGTCCGATAAACAAGCAATTTTGGAAATTCTTTCATCAATACAATGAAACTATATTCTCTAGAGACTTAGGCTTTAAAAGTTTATAGTTTTTATTCCAGTCCAACCCAGACAAAGTCGGAGTCAATGACTTGTTTAGAATTAGCTATTTTTATATATCTACAATACAGGGCACAGGCACAACCCTTTCACTATTAAAATTAACAAGTTATTTTACAATAAGAAACTTCATCACTGCATCCATCTATAAACTACCAAAAACCCTATAAAAATAGCTACACTAATTCCTTAGACCTAAATAAAAATAGAAACAGCACAGTGACTTAGTTGTATAATACTTATCGCTAAGTAGGATAAAACTAAGTTACATAAATTACACCACACAGTACGGAGATTATAATGATCCTATTATTGCGGTTGAATTACTTCATAACATTAGATATAATTTTTAAAGAAGCCAAACGGCCTTTCTCATGACTTATAGCAGTTGACATGACTTTGTAAATCTATACTAATATTATAAAGCTGAAGAGTTTGTTCGTTTGAACGCGCTAATCTCAGGAACTACTGGTCCGATTTTAAAAATTGTTTCGGTGTTAGATAGCCCATTTATTGAGGAAGGTTATAGGCCAAAAATCATCACGCTACGACCAACAGGAGTGGAGCCACGGGGTTAAACCGCGGTGAGCAGCTAGTTATGGTATATAGAGGATCAATTTTGTAATATAGACCAAAATCCTTCCTACTAATCTTAATACTATTATAAAGGTGAAAGTTTGTAAGTATGGATGTATGGATGTATGGATGTTTGTTACTCTTTCACGTAAAAACTACTGAACCAATTACAATGAAATTTAGCACACATATAGAGGGTAACTTGGATTAACACATAGGATAGGTTTTATCCCGGAAATCTCACGGGAACGGGAACTATGCGGGTTTTCCTTTGAAAACACGGGCGAAGCCGCGGGCGGAAATCTAGTATTATAAATGCGAAAATTTTGTGAGGATGGATGTATGAGTATGTTTGTTACTCTTTCACACAAATACTACTGAACTGATTACAATGAAATTTAGCACACATATAGAGGGTAACTTGGATTAACACATAGGATAGGTTTTATCCCGGAAATCTCACGAAAATGGGAACTATGCGGGTTTTTCTTTGAAAATGTGGGCTGAAAGCTAGTGTTTGTATATTTGTAATAGTAGATTAACTCTTTTTTAGTAAATGGTCATTAAAGTACTGTGCAATAGGAAATGGTACTTGTAATCAGAAAATATTTTATTTATCTGTTTGTTTTTTGTAATAACTGAAACAGATCATAATTAGACTTTGGAATTTGTTTATAAACTGCATGTGTAATATCTATATTAAATATGTGTAGAATAATATATTGAAGATAATATATATGAATCAACTTCTTAGTAACCAGTCATAATAAACCAATTATGAGTAAAAGGGCACTTATTAATTAATTGATATATTTATGGTTTGAAAATATTATAAATTGGATAATTACAAAAAAAAATATTCTTAACTTAACATTCTGATATTATATTAAACAGAAAATAATGCAAAAATAATAATATGATGTGGATATCACCTGATTGATGATACATACTGGAATGTTAAATTCCATTCTGCATGAATATGTATAAATTTATAGAGTGGAAAAACTAATAAATCTCAATGAAATATTGATATGATCGAATGTGAATTTCTAACTTTCAAGAAGCAACCTTCTTTGTAATATAAATAAATTAACGCAGGCATTCGGCACACGAATATCTAACCGGTGTAAATTAATGCACTGTTACGTCCTAACATATTTGCACGCGAGATTTTTGGCAACTATTTTTTATTTATTTTTTGTTTATAAATCGTACCTGCATCTTTTGCCCTTTGCACTACTGAATCCAGATCACGGCCGTATTTCTTGTTCGTCAAGTTTGCGCCAATGTCGATTACAATAAGATTCTCGTAACATCCCTTCAGTTCCTCGGAAATCTGGCATTCTTCAGACGTCATCCTTAATTTTGTATGAAGCTTATTGCTACGGTGTTTACCTGAAAGAACGCATAATATTAGCGTAACAATAACTTAATGCATGTTTAAATACTTAAAAAATATACTTACAATTTGTATCAAACACTCTTGCTTAATAAGCTTCCTAAATTTTTAATGACTAGTCGAAATGTACACCCTTTTACTGAAATGCCACCATGTTTTTGAGTTGATAGTTTGATCTTGATTCTTGACGTCGACGTTCAATTCATATTTGACATTTGTCATTGACAGCTGTAGGAAACAGACTTAAAATTGTCTAATTAGACTAAATAATAGGAAGCAATCATGGTAAAATTGAGTGTAACCATAGTGTAACTAATATTTTTCTTTTTTATTAGTCACAACAAATGTAGTAGTATTAAATATATTTTATTCAGTAAAGGCAAATAAAATAAAGCAATTTATAAACGAAAACCCAAATGACACATGACATTAGCAGCTGTAAACTGTTGTAATGTCACATTCTGCTTTCATGTGTAATATCTGTGGTAATCTCAGGTGGTAATATTGTGTAACAAAATATACATTCTCCCTCTACGTTAAAAAACAATGTCAATGTAATATTTGTCTGTTGTCATTTGTCAAATGCTAAGGTCAAATGTGATCTGTCGACTGTCACCGAATAAGATCGAATCGAGAAAAGCACGAAAAATAATATATTTTGAAGATAGAATAATAAAAGTATAAACATGTTCAACGTGGGGCAATTTGTTAACAAGAATCTCGTGGTCCTCATTATAATTCCACTGATCGCGGGAAGCCACTACGGCTGGATGAAATTACAGAATGTCGACGTTCTTGTACCAGAGAAAGATAGGAAGAATTTACCAGCGGTATGTACATTTAAGCCAAGCGCGCACCACGATTTTAATTTTTGCGACACGATTTCAAAATCGCGCTGTAGAAAATCGCAGAGAGTACGGTGCGCGCACAGCGATAATTTAATAGTGATCATTACTCACTTTCATCATGGATTTCGTACAAGTTGCTTGTCTTTATTTACTACTTCGGAGGATAAGAAGAAAAAAAAAAGAAAATTCGTCAATATTGGCCTCATCCTTTTACAGCAGATAGAATTGTCCAAGGTTTATTTTATCAGAAATACAATGAACTTCCATGTATGGATATCCATATTCATTGTATTTCTGATATGGATGTATCCCAAAAAATTATTTGGGTATTATAGAATGAAAATTCCGCCAAAAGGCTGCCCTTTGTGCTTTTTTATTATTTTTTATTATTGTAAGATTTATGTATATTTTGTTTCTTGCACAATAAAGTGTTAAATAAATAAATATATAAATTGAAACTTTTGACAGATTACTTTACCAAACAGTACCTATACCACTACGATGTTTGCTGTTGGACAGACGAAACACAAGTGAAGTGCCGTGCGGGCCCGAATGTGCGATTTTATTATCGCAGTGCGCGCGGTACCATACAATTTCATATTCTGCATTTCATTTTCGCGAGAATCGCGTCGCGAGCAGTCGCAGCAAAATGTGACAAATCACAATTTTAAAATCGCTGCGATTATCTAATCGCATGTGCGCGCATTGTCATAGTAACTCATACGTTGTATTTCTGCGATAAAATAATCACGCTGCATAAAGTCGTGGTGCGCGCTAGCTCTTAGAAGTCGAAGCATGTTTTATGCGCTGGTTAAAACTTATACTCATAAATTATTAGAAACCTGTAAATAACCTTACACTTAACATCTGAGATTGTAGAGTCAAAAATATTGGAATATAAACAGTCTGAATATATCAGTAAAATTATTATATAAATGGCTGTATTCCAGAATCGTAGCGTGCCTTGGCGGGGCCCCGTATAAAAATTTGTTTGGGGGCCCTTAGGAAGTAAAGATTTCTCACAAAAGCGCACGTTGGGGGCCCCCTTGGCGCGGGGGCCCCGTATAATTGATACGGCAGATACGGCGGTAGCTACGCCCCTGCTGTATTCGTTATGAAAACATTCAATTCACCTAAATATTCATTGATATTTGGACATTATCAAGTTTCAAGTTCTAATCTGATGCACAGTAAAACCACAATTTTCTATCTTTCTTGTGAAGTTATTAAATTTAATTTCACTAATAAGTACCTATAACAAAGTCTTATTTAACTTGATATTTAATTTTCTTTTTACTATTTCCAGATTTTCCGAGAATAAGAACTTATGGAGGGGGTTGTAAATAATATGTGATGAAGCCTGGAGGATATTGTTAAACTACCTATTAGATAATATTTTATGCTGTTAGAAAAGGTATAAGTAAATTAATTTTTCTTAACAGTTGTTTAATTGACTGTGAAGTATAAATAAAATGGTTTGTAATTAATCAGCGTTTCCTTTATTAATTTGAAATCATTATTCCTGTTTAAAATTATTACTCTTACTGGAATAGATATTATTATATACAATAATTCATTCATTCCATAAAAAAGTTCTTTTATAATAAGCAACATAATGTGAAAGAAAGACAATATATTACATAGTTTGTCTATAATTTCATTGTATGAAACGGCATTTTAGTTCAAAAATCTTGTGCATTATAGTCTTCTCAAATGAAAAAATATAATCTGCTCTTTTTAACAAGCAATATCATTATAAAATGGTATAATGGTCAAAAATCAAGATGCTGATTTATTAAGAATCAGCTGTGTTATCTAAACTGTATTTAATGTATATTTAACATTTTTATGTGAAACTACAAATATAATATGAATTCACAAACTCAAACATTTATTTATTCAATTAGACTTCTTTTAGAAGCACTTTCGAATCGTCATTACATATTTTTAACATTTACCACCTATCAGGAAAGTACAATTCTAAACATTGATAATATGAGGGTAGTTGTTAAATAAAACAAACAAATAGCAATAAACATTTAATTTAACGTCGCGGTGCTAGTCATATGGTGGGGAGGTGGCCTCGGGCCTCCATCTCTGTCTTCTTCTTGGGCTGGGATCGTTCGTTCACTATCAGCTGAGGTAGCAGGGGTGATGATTGTACCTGTGTTTTTTAGTAGTTAAATTACTCTAAGACTCTTATTTTTAAACCCTCATACAAAGCCTATGTACCTATATTGGGAATATTAATGGGCTGATGATGAACGTTATTATATAGAAAAAAAAAAAATGGTTGCCTGTAAAGTCGGTTTTACGGGCGAAGATTTTACGTGACAACGTCTTTTTCTCGATCATAGTTGAGTGGGAGAGAGACGCAAGGCATTCGGCGGGCCTCTCTCTCGTTCGGTGACTCATCGTAACGTTACCGAGCGTTACACTTTTTCATAAGTGACTCCCAGTCGCAACCTAATTTAAGACGTTGTCACGTCAAAAGATTAAATGTAAGATTAGAGGAATGTTTCTAAGTTATTTAATAGCAAATAATACATATTAAATTTTACTTCAGTAAGTGTACAATTTCTATTGCTACAGTGGGAAAAATGTTTGCTAAAAACAGTTTATTCAAATTTCAAAATATAAATAAGACTTATGCATCAATATTTTACTTATATACTACTTTGTAATTAAAAATAACTTGAAACTGAATAGATCATTCTTAAATACAAACTACCTTCAAATATTGCTTATAATTTGTATCAAATAAATGAGGGTACCTCAAAAAGTGAACTCATTTCCCTTTACTTTTCTTGGACAAAGCAGTGCTATCAGATATGTGTGTAGATGTCTCTTCATACAATGCTCGAGATCTTTCATTGAAATTTTGCTGTGTTGACAAAGGATTTTTTAAAATCTCTATTCATAAAGTTACCTTAATATTTTGTGTGTTTGTCACTACTAGCCTTGTGTTGGGTACCTAGTTACTAGGTTTAAATCTAAAATATTAATATTTTACGACCCTGCTAGAACTGTTATTTATTACAGTAAAAATCGATAACGATTTTTTTTATTAGAACAAACTTTTACCACAGTTTTACCTAAAACGCACACAATATTATAGTCTCAACAACAACCATCAACCAATCATAAATCCAGACTTATCCTTTTCCCGAAGTCCCATCAAAACCTGTCCAGCCGTTCACCACACCACATACAAACCTGCGCCCTCCGGATCCGCTCGTACTCATCGTGGTCGGAAGAAGGTAAGGTAAATAGAAAGTTCTCGAAGATCGGATGCCGTAGTAATTGTTCGCACGTCCACCGCATTAAGGGGTCTTTGTCCAGGCATTTCTGGAAACCCATAAACTTCTATAGACTATTTATGTACATTTGGTAAACAATTATAACTTAGACGCAGTAAAAATATTCAATACATAATTATTATATTATCAATAGATTATAATATCATCTAAGTTTCTACTGTGAGTGCTTAAAAACAGGTTTAGTCACATGTAGATTTATTTATTTTTTTTGCAAATATACTTTAAATGTTACGAAATTAATAAATGAAAATATAGAATTTATTGTGCCGATACCTATATCGGCGATAATTTGAACGCCTTCATAAACTTGATGTCAGTTTTTTGCTATCTTTAATTTTACGTTATTTTTAATATCGTAAGCGTTTAATCTATAATAGGATAGATAGGAAGCTATTATTTTGAAAATACAATAAAAAGCTTCCTATAGACGATTCAATTTATTTATTAGGTTTATTTGTGAAACAATAAGATAGATAGCCAGTTGATATATGAATGAAATAAACATCCGGGCAATAAAACATTGCTAGAAAATTAACAAGTCTTGATAGATGGCATGAAATATTTATTTAAATACCTACAGACGTAAAAAGAAAATGTAGAACTTATAGTGTAGAAAAGCTAAATATATCATTAAGGTGGGTTCTTTGGTTGTGGTCTGGTTCGAGGAGCAAAAGTTGTAGGCGGTTAAAAAATAAAAGTAACGAAGTACGTACCTAGTTAATAAATATATTCAATTTATAGTATTTTCTAGTGTTTGATTTTACGCGAGTATTATACATTTACCACCCGTGACCACGCTCGAGCTCGCTGTAAAGTGTTCGAAACGTCGGGAAAATAATTTAATGAATAAATCGCATTTAAAATCCGTTGAAAAGTCATTAATTTCTAAATATTCAAGGTAGGTATTTCAAGAGTAAGCAATTTTAGAACCAGATGGATTTTAATGTGATATATTTTGCAATATGCTTTATACTCGTAGTTCTCACCTGCAAAAAGTCTAAAATCAGTTCATTATTCGCGTAACGTGGTGGTATCTTCTTTTGTAGCGGCTCGAAGTTAGTAGGTTCTGGTAATGCCAATCCCTGAAAATTCATATTAGGACCAAATAAATATTTATTTTTCCTATTACGAAACAGGTACTTACTTAGTTAGGTAATCCATTTATTTTTTCAATAATTTTCCTTAGAAAGTTAATTCACTCGATAAAGTGTAGGTACATTTGGGTTGGGAAGTTAAATTTAAATTTGACAAATTAGTATTTCTAACGTATATCAATGAAAAAATTACCTGAAAAAACGAGTTTTGCGAGAAGATCGTCATATGCCGTGGCAGCAGATCTCCAAGGGTCTTCCTAATTAGATATAATTGGTCTAAATCACTCTTTCCCGGCCATAAAGCCTCACTGGATAGCAGCTCCGCGAACACGCACCCTGCAGAGTTCTAGAATGTCTTAGGCGGCATTCGAACGTCCTAGAAGCTTTTTGGTGCTAAATATTTAGCGCAAATAAACAAGTTATATACAGGCCCGCTTAGTGTACTGTCTGTCTTTTTATATCAAGCGAAATTGGATAAAAACGCTAGCCTAGCCTAACCGCAAAATTCATAAAAAATTGCGCGAAAATTAGATCTCTTCATCCAACAGTTATTACTTTTACCTTGGTGAAGTGAAGCATCAGGGGATTGCTGGCCTAAATTATCATAAAAGATATAAAACTTTTAAATACCTAGTTACAGGTAAAATCTAGGATACCTAAATCGAGCTAGAAACGAGGTTAATATGCTACAAGATTAGCCGCTTGGCCCGAACTCTCTCCATTAATTTATGTTAAGTAACCCCTTTGAACTTGCGCATAAAACGGGGCAAGTGGGTAAAAAGTATTATAAATTTAGAATGCAGAAATAGTGAAGAATAAAGGTAGGTAGATATATAAAAAAATGGATGGAGATATAGATGTACTAGGTCCCTTAAATAATCATTCTGCAAATAATGCTCCAATTTGATCCCTATCTCGTAAGAAGCATAATGAAATTATTAAAATATGTATAATCAACATAAAATCAAATTTGTATTTCAAATGGTATTTCCAACTTTACAGCACAACAAATAATACAAAAATAAAGAATATTTCCAGACTCCCAGGAGAACTAAATATAATTTTAGAATAATTAAAAATATTTTTTTTAACTCCCACTGATATTCCGAGAATTCTTCTAAAAGCTCTTGATCTCCTGCAGTGTTTGAATTTAGCTTCTTATATTGTTTCATTTTTAATATGGCGTAACTATAATAAACTAGCCATCTATATGTTATTACTATGTAACAGAACGGAATGTAAAATTTAGTTAACTATTATCATAGACAAATATAACCAATAATAATTATATTATTCGTCCATGCTATTATCGAAAGACTTGTAATACACCTTCAGCACACTACCTTCGATAAATGTTCTTGTTTTAATCGTAAAACCGATTTAAACTGATTGGATTTACAATTGTAAACAAAGAAAGTGCCTAATCAGTTTATGTAAAAATATACCTACAAAAACATAACTAATGAGATTATAAGCTATTTAAAAAATTCTTTTGCCATCTTTCCAACGGTAGGACACATTAATTACACCGTACACGATAATGACAATATACAAAGCAAAACAATAAAAACACCATAAAAGCTCATATACTTAAATATGATTTATAAATAATAACTCGGAAAAAGCTTTTTTTATACGGCAACATTAACATTTCAAGTACATCAAACATGAATCACGGAAGAAATTGCAGTGAGAACAAAGAAATTACAGGCACATCTCTGTGCCATCGTTAGTCTAAAGGTTAACCAGTATAAGACCACAAGACGTTGAACCGCACAAAGGTAAATATAAAATAACGGAGTAAGGAGTTTATTATATTTTGAGCTTTATGCCATAAAAGGTTACTTAGTACTTTTATATGGGTTCATTTTATTTTAGGAAACAATGAAAAATACGTGAACATGTTTGTTAAGTCAGTGAAAGAAAGAGTGTATTTAAGTGTAGATTTTTCTCTGTTTGGCGTCAAGAAATTCGTCTATAGTCTATACGAATAAAACGATTATTGCGTTTGAATAAACACATAATATTATGACGTCACAAAATGGTGCACAATCGATCCTATTCATAATTGAATCCGCGAAAAAACGTTAGGTAAATGTTTAATTTTTTAAAAACAGCAAAAAATCCATTATTTTCGTCCAATATATAAGCTAATAAAGTCCTTACCAATAGCCCAAACGTCCACAGGCGTGCTGTACATGGTGTCGCCGACCAGCAGTTCTGGAGCCCTGTACCACCTGGTGGCCACGTAGTCCGTATAGCTCTCGCCTGGACCTGGACATGTTGGTGGAATACTTTTTAGAATAAATTTGATATTTTTGTTTATAAATATAATTTTTTAAGGAATAGAAAAAAATCGATCACGATTCACGACGCGGAATTCGAAATAATAGATGGCGTGGAGACACCCCAAGGGGGTGGCGAAAGACGTCCGAATCCCGACTCGCGATGGATTTTTTTTATATTCTTTAAAAATGTATACTTGTTAGAATGTCCAAAAGTATCTAGAATCTAGATAACCATACAAAAATGTACAGATAAAAATACCGACTCTATTTTGGAAGTAGGTAAGTTATGAATGAAGATAATTGTCAGTTCATATCATTTCATTGTACCCAACGTCGTATTAACAATTAGACGAATAATATCACATTTCAAGTCTCATTTCCTGTAGGAACTTTACAGTCTAGACGAATAATATAAAATAAACCAGTAGGTACTGGATCAACTAATATGGTGATAGCTGTGGTGATAGGGAAGGATTTAAGATAGGTACTAGGTAGTAGGTATTTATATA
>CAJQZN010039950.1:11132-45898 GCA_907164685.1 Colias eurytheme
GAACGTAACGCATGAACAGCGGCGGACGCGACGTTGCCGCGCCGCACCACAAACGCATTGAAGAGCGGCTGACGCGACGTTGTCACTCCGTGAACACAGTTTTGTTTATTTCTAATTTCGACACTAGATGCGAGCATTCTACTGTCTTATTATTGTTGTAAATAGGTATTTATTTTTTGTTTATGTTAACAGAAAAACAAAGAATCAAAGTAATGTGGTAACTTCAGAATTCAGCTTATCATAATTCATAATATTATTATTAAAATAACCGGTTATTTATATTTTTTTATTAACACAGTACAAACATTTTTTCCAATATTTTGTTCTTATTTCCAGGCCAAAAGAAATCCGTGTATGTAACGTGACGCAATCAGGAGTGAATCCTCTCACTTGGGGACATGCTTTAGATTTGGGTAAGTTTCAATGAAATAATATAATACCTACGTGTAAGTTGCTTATAATAATAATAATTTATTTATAAATAGAACATCAGAGGTCCACTTGAAGTATTATTTAGTAGCCGGTAAATTTTTAATAGTTTTAATATTATTATAATATTATGTTCAGCGGATACTTACTATTTTATTTTTAAATACGACTGTTTAGAGTGTTTTAGTAGATGCATTATATTTTTTATACTTTTTGAAGTGAAACTTCTTTAGGCGCGTTGAGAGTAAAATTTCAAGGTCGCATCCTGGCAATACCGTCACGCCATGGAGTAAGGCAACGATTTTGGTATCTTTCAAGTATCTTTGAATCTTGCCAAAGAAGTTTCACTTCTGACACGCTATTTTTAACCTATTACAGTAGATGATATATTATTTTTTTTAACCCTACAGGTCGCATCCACGTGCAAGAGTTCCCGTTCTCCGTGTGCCTGTGGTACCCGGGCGGCTCGGCCAAGTCGTCCCGCGCCGCGCACCGCCTCGCCGCGCTGTTCACGCACCAGCTGCCCGCTTATATCGTGGATTTGCTCATGTTCCTTATGGGCAAGAAGACCTTGTAAGTATAGCTGTGCTGCGACGTCACAGCTGTCCATTGATATAAATAAAGCATGATTTACACATGACGAGCTGAGAGGCGAAATTTTTTAATCTGAAATTTCATTAGACGGAAACTTTTACTCCTTCACGCAAAAACTGCTGAACCGATTTTCATAAAATTTGGCATAAATTTTTTTCAGATGGTATTTAGATTAACACGCAAGATTTATATTTTTTTTACATAGTGGCAAATAAAACGCTTTCTACTACTATTTCAAGATACCACGAGAACGGAGACTATACGGTTTTTCCTTTGACAAGCTCTGAAAAGCTACCTAGTTATCATAATTTCATTTTTTCCATTTCAGTATGGTCAAAATCCAGAAGCGCGTGAACTATGGTCTAGAAGTGTTGCAGTACTATACCACTAAGGAATGGTATTTCGAGAATGACTTCTATCGCTCACTACCGGACCGCGTGTCGGAGAATGATAGAAAAGTGTTCTACACTGACATGAGAGTAAGTTCATTAAACGCTTATTTGATAAATGTATTTACGTAGATAATAATTAATAATGTAGGCTTCTTACACATTCTCCTATTAGGTGAATGTGCTAATAAGTTTCAATTATAATTATATTCACATTATATTTTAAAGAATCTACACTCATACTAGTTACGTGGTTTACAGATCAAACTAAGTTTGTTGACAGATTACTTTGAGATTTAAATACTTCAATTGACACAGTTAAAATTATTCAGGGTCATTAAAAAACAAACATGGATGGCGTTCTGTTTTTAATCACAGAATATGCGTAAAAAAATTATAAGGCGATGTCGATAGAACGTCGAACGTAGGATTTATAGAAAAGTTAGGCAAATGATTTAAATTTCCATTCACCTACTTGCCTAGGCTTATCATTTAAATCAATGTTTACAGCTAGTGGAATGGAGCCCCTACATCCGTAACTACATAAAGGGAGCCCGTGAGTTCTGCTGCAAGGAAGATCCGAGCACGCTGCCAGCAGCACGCCGCCGGCAAAGGCAGTAAGTATTTGAGAAATAAAGAAAAGAAGGAAAAAGTTTATTCTATCTTCAAGTAACTAATATACAGATTTGAAACAAAATAACTTTGGTACAAGAATTAAGAATAATAACAATCTTCTAATGAATTTTTCCTCATATTGCAGCTGTGTAAATTATAAAACATATTTTTGATAACATATATTTATTATTTTCAGACTGTACTACCTGGATCTTCTAGTGCAAACATTAGTGTATGGACTCCTTGCTTACTTCGTCTACTACTACATTATCCGAATTTTAATACAAGTATAGCACTAATGCCATTGTAAATAGAGTCTATTTTCCGCTGAACTGCCTCAGGTCTACAATGTTACCACTACAAAAATTCAAATAAAAAAAGATAAGCTCAATTTGACAGCTGTCAAAAGTGTCATTTGACAGATGACATGACGTGACATTTAACAGGGAAATTCGGTAAAATTTTAGGGAACTATGTTTTATGAGCCACGAATAGTATTAAGATGTTATTTGATTTTACTGTATTGTTATGCTTATCTAGTGACAGTCATACTTTATTGTTTATTAGTTCATTTAGCAATATTATGTTTGTGAATGTATGCCTTCATTTTGCGAGTTACCATGTATAAAAAAATGTGTGCGTGTACTAGTGTACACACGTAGGAAATGAAACTTCTTTATGACCTTATTTTTCAAAAAATATTTTACTCTATGCAACTTTACAGAAATACGTCGAATCACGCGTGGTAGGGATAAGAAAAAGATGGCGCGTAACGGAAAAATGTCACGCGTAACGAAAAAATGTTACACTAAATTTTTTTTCTAACCCCGATAAACAAGTTTGTAACCTGTCATGGTTCTCTGCACATTATGACTGCAAAGACGAGGAAACTGATAAAAACAAATTTTAGAGTTGCATTTGAATTCTCCGAAACTAAAAAAAGAAACTTAAAACCTTTTTTTGTTAATTTATGTGTACACAATAGTTATAACAATGAATAGCTGTTCTAATACTTATGGCGAATTTAAAATAATATTTTTGTGCGTTCCCTGCGAAATATTTGCATTTTTATGTGACTCAGAATACTGTCGCTAGATGGCATTAATTTCATCTAGTTATTGTTATGGTTATTATAGCTTCAATTTTAAAAATAAGTGTAAATATAAAAACGTATTTAATCGATAGGTTTTTAATTGTCTTAAGATAATGCATTTATATTTGTTATGATAATAGATGTCAATTTCAAATATACAAATATTTGTGGGCTTGCCTGTGTAACAAACTCAATTAAATGGAAAAAGTCATATCAGAAAAACTGTAGATAATAGTAGTTTATTCAAATTACACACAAATGACAGATAAAATAAACGTCCGCAAAATTTTTATTAAGTATAACATTATAATATAATATGTCAGAAAAATAAAAGTTACCATATTAATATTGTGAATGTAATGAAAACCAATCAAATTTAAAACATCGTCGAACTATCTTGTAATTACAAAATGTACAAAAAAGTTCAATTGGTTGTGATTTGTAACCACGGAATAATATTACATAAGTTTTAGTACCTCATTTTGTATGCATTATTTTAGAATTTAGAATAAATTGAATTATAAAATTGTATGCTTTTTATTTTACCTGAAACCCTAACCATACTTACTAATATACATAATTATTTTATTACTTTTATTATAATACTAGATTTCCGCCTGAGGCTTCGCCCGCGTTTTCAAAGGAAAACCCGCATAGTTCCCATTCCCGTGGGATTTCCGGGATAAAACCTACTTATCCTATGTGTTAATCCAAGTTACCCCGCTATATGTGTGCTAAATTTCATTGTGATCGGTTCAGTAGTTTATGGGTGAAAACCATAGATACATAGATAATTACATGTGATAATTACAAACCTTTCCTCTTTATAATATTAGTATAGAAGTATAGAGAACAAGGCAAAAACCACAGAACATAATATAAAAGAGGTAAACCTCTTTTATATGTTCTGTGGCAAAAACATTATTAAAATTGCAATGAACGGAGATCGCAACTACAAACAGCTAATTAGTTACATAGGTTGCCTATTCAATAAAATCTTCATTATTGTAGTTGTAGTTAATTTTTGATGAGATGTAACAATCAACTTACTAACAACAAAATACTTGAAATGAATATTTAATTATTTATCTAACTAACTACCAACTTATAAAATTCTGAATAATAAAAAATTAAAGAAGTACCTAGAAAAACATGTTTTACTAGGTGATTCTATAATAATTAAAGCTATCCTACTAATTCCTACTTTCCTACTAATATGATAAATGCGAAAGTTTGTGAGGATGGATGCATGTTTGTTACTCTTACACGCCAATACCACCTACTTACTGAACCGATTACAATGAAATTTAGCATAGGTATAATATAATAGGTATAGAGGGTAACTTGGATTAACACATATAATAGGTTTTACCCCGGAAACGGGAACTATGCGGGTTTTTCTAAGAAAACGCGGGTGAAGCCGCGGGTGGAAAGCTAGTAAGCTGTAATTGAAGTTTTTCAAACTAATAGCACAGGATAGTAATTAATAAGTAGTACAGCTAATTATTAATAGGTAATTTTCTATACTGACGATTACGATACATACCGGAAACGTAGGTATCTATATATTTTTATCTATCCACTCTCTACTGTGAGATGGTGTTATTACAAAAATAAAAATAAAAAAAATTCAAAATTTATTTATTTTTCACAAAATTTTTACAAACTATTAGTTACATACAATGTAGTTGTACAATTACAAGAATTAAAATTTAAAAAATATACCCTCCACCCTTCGATTAGTGTCGCGTCGGGAATAAAAATGTTTTTGATCAATAAAATTCACGGTCACCCTAAAAATATGTTTGTTTTTTTTATTTTACTTACCCTGTGGAAAGAAGAGCGGCTACTGGTTTACGACTATTTTTGTAATAAGAAACCCAATTGTAACCGAACAATGATTCAGTATAAATTATTAATTATTTTAATACAATCGAACTATCGAACTCGAAGTCAATCGACAATAATTCAACGCGCGGGAAATTTAGCAAATTTTTTTCTTCATAGATAATATTTTCAACGCGGGAATCAACATTTTAGTGTTACCAGAATGAATATAATGAATTATGTTTAAATGTTGTTGTGGTTTAAATGCATTAAAATCTGTTGATTTTTATCTTTATAAAAAAACATCGAATGTGAACTTTACGTTTTTTTTATCAATTAAAAAAATATACGGTAATTTTATGATATCTATGGTTCAAGTCTTGTGACATATTTTTTTTACTAGCAACAAAAATCTATTTCTGTGTCTTGGTCAGTCTTGGTGTCATTCAAGAATTGACCTATGAACTGTCAAAAAATTTTCGGAAACTTGCATTTAGTAAATAGAATATAATTAGATTTTATTAATTTATAGATAAAATGTCTGATAATAATAAAGAAGTAGAAAAGAAAGATGTCGACCCTGAGCTCGATGATCTGTTGGACAGTAAGTAAAACGTTTATAATTAATTTATTTTCGTAACCTTATCTCGGCGATGTTACACAACAATATATATTAGTTTTACCTTGATTAAAATTAAATTTTAATGCGTAGAATATCTTTCCCATATGATTGTGACCTACATATAAAGTCTTAAACTGAAAATATAATATTTATTATGATTTATAGGTAACAAAAAATTAATGCCTGGGTTTTAAAATTATTCAAATTTATTCTACTCATCCAATATTAATAGGTTAAGGAGTGACTGACATGTTTGTTTTGTAATATTTAAACACCATTCATCAAACAATTTTATCATTCACATGGCCATTTTCATGGTGACATCCTATTATTCAAGAACTTAATTATAATAATTTATAAAATAAAACTAAACTAAATACACTGAAATTATTCAACTTCTGTTCTTAACTTCTATTATACTTAAAAGTAAATTATTAAAATTTCCTTATTTGACATCCTTCATTTATTGATTTGATAATAATATAAGTACTGGACATGAAAATTATAAATTTTTAAATAAAGAGGAAGTTCATGGAGGAACTCGGGTGGTTTCAGTTCCCTCTCTCAAGCAAAAAAGGTGCTTGACATTGAGTTGCAGAGAAATGCCTGTATTATTAGTATTGGTTAATTGATATATAAATATAATAAATAAATATTATAGGACATTATTACACAAATTGACCTAGTCCCACAGTAAGCTCAATTAAGGCTTGTATTGTGCGACAATAAATATAATATTTAATAAATACAAATATATAGATAACACCCAGACCCAAGAACAAATAATTGAGTTCATCAGACAAATATTTGCCCTGACCGGGGATCGAACCCGGGACCGTCGGCTCAGTAGGCAGTTACTTTACCACTGTGCCAACCGCGTCGTCGAAATTATGATTATTATTAGTATAGATCAATTCCTAATGTTTTGTTAATTCAAGGTGCCTTACAAGACATGACAAAGAAGCCGGCGGAGCAGCCGGTAGCCACGGACGGGCAGAACATTTGGAGCGAGGAGTTCATCAAGGAAGCCGCGGCACAGTTTGAGAGCAATATGGCCGCTATACTCGGTAGCTTTAGCGGGATGCCAGGTGAGTGTGTAGTTTTGTAGTTGATTGAATTGGAAGAAATATTGTATTATTTGATATATTATGAAGAATGTACAATTACAAAAATACCGTAAAGTTTTACAAAAATATAGTAAAGTGGAACTAGTGAATTGTGTGTTTCTATTACTATAAAATGCAGTTCCATCAAGAGGTAACAATATAAAGTATAAATTATAGAATACCATACGTATTAATAAATGTTAAGTTTACATCGATAAACTATTTGAAATAAAAATAAGATAAGAAGAGAATATAATTTTATATATGAATATGTCTATTTAAACCCAACGAGCTAACAAATTATTATTAGAGTGAATCCATCCATATACATAGCAATTTTTTAATTTCGTAAAAGTTCTTAAAAGTAATGGAATTCTTTTGAAATTTGCAGTCAAGGTTCTAGTAATTATTAGTGTGGTTTAAATCTAGCTGCATTGCAAGGGAATAGGCAAGTAGTTGAATTCAATTTTTCAAACAAAACAGTAATCTTTTCTATTTATTTTCATTAAAATGAAAAAAAAAATATGTTAATAAAAAACTAACTCATTCTAAGTAAGTATTTAATTTTAATTAATCCTTTTTTATTGCAGAAGAACAAATATCACAAGAACAAATTGCACAAACTTTCTCAAAAATGGCAGGTTTGTAGAGTTTTAAATTTTAATAATATTAATAAACTTTTTATTTTATGTAGTTTTATTAGTCCTCAGCAACATTACTTTACTAATATTATAAATCTAAATATTATTCGACCAAGCCAACTAGACGCTCGGGTGGAATGCGGCCTCCCCGCCCGCTTACCGCCTCAGGTACCGCGTTCGCCTTAGTACGGTTCGCAGCATCGACGCATTCGTACGTTTCGCATCGCTAGTTATTTCTGTACTTTTTATTATTAATCGTTAAAGCTTGTTGTTGACTGTTAAGTTTTTCGTTGTTATTTGTTTAAGTTTTTACTGTGTTGTTATTCATAGACAGCCCTCGAAATGGGGAAAAATAAGACTATTCATAGCGGAGAGCGAACAGTGATATTATTAATATTTTTTTTTTGCTATCTGTACCCGAGACATGGGCGGGTGACGTCACAGTTGAAAAGGGTCTAGTTGGCTTGGTCACGTAGTAACTCTGCCTATTTGTCCATTTGTCTGTCTGTATAAAATCACTTCACATCTCAATCACTAAACCGAATTGGATAAAACTTGGTACAAATATAGTTTAACAAATATGGGCGGGTTGCTAGCTATATTTATATAATTTAAAAAAATGTATTTTAATAAATAATATAATAACTTACAGAAGCAGCAGCTCAAGTGCTCAAGCCTCAAGCGGAAGGCAGCGAGGTGCAAGCTACAGAGCCTGACCCCAATGTACAGGATAAAATTGATGAGGTCCGCTACACTTATGGAAGTGAAACTTCTTTATGGGGGTTGGAAAAAAATTTAGTGTAACATTTTTCCGTTACGCGTGACATTTTTCCGTTACGCGCCATCTTGTTCTTATCCCTACCACGCGTGATTCGACGTATTTCTGTCAAGTTGCATATAGTAAATTGTTTTTTGAAAAATAAGGTAAACTATAAAGAAGTTTCACTTCTTACGTGTGTACACTAGTACACGCATACATTTATTTTTATTTACTAATATTAAACGCAAAAGTTAATAAGGATGGATGGATATTTGTTATTCTTCTCACTTAAAAACTACTGAACTGATTACAATGAAATTTGGTCTGAAGAAACAGAACAAAACATATACTAGTGGTCCGCCCCGGCTTCGCCCGTGGTACCTACATGTTTAAACTATCCTATCTCTCAAGTTGGATCGAACTGCACATGGTGTGCGAATTTTATTATAACCGGTTAAGTGGTTTAGGAGTCCATTGAGGACAAACATTGTGACACGAGATTTATATATTATATTAAGATTTGTATAAATATGATAACAAAATAAACTCAAACTCAAACTCAAGCATTAATTTATTCAATTAGACTACTATTTGGTAGCACTTTCTAATCGTCATTACATAAGTATTTTTAACATTTACCACCGATTCGGAAAGCAGTATCTATGGAGAAGAATCGGCAAGAAACTCCATAGTTGCTCTTTTAAATCATGTCAATATTACATAATATGTAACTTATATCTAACTACATAATGTATCATAAAATAAAAAATAAATAACCTTCCCAGGTATCAGCGGCGATATCACAAACGCTACAGAACCTGAACACAAACACAGAGAGCTTACAGACCCCGTTCTCAGACGCAGACCTCGCCAGTATGTTCAGTAACTTCAATCTGGGCGACGCGGGACAAACGGTGAGATGAAAATCTGAATTAAAATAAAGGTAGAAATTGGCCATAAAAATAATATATACTGTGCAACCTCGATATAACAAATCGGAAGGGAACAAATAAATATTCATTATATCAAGTAATTCGTTGAACTGAGGTTCGTTGTGTTGAGGTTAGGTTGGTCTAAAACTCGTTATAAAGAGGTCTTTTACGTTTCTGATCCATTTCAACTTGAATCTTTAACAATAGCGACGAGCAGCAGTGTTCACATTACTTTCCAATTTCTATTAAACAGAAATGATCGTTTTACGAACAAAAGCATGTCGAAACCTGTCGCGACATGAATCACATACTATGAGATTTAAGAATCATTAAATTGGTTGGAACTTTATATAAAGGTTTTGGGTTGACGAAATTCGTTAATTAGCGGTATTTATACTTTTCTTGATAGTTAAAAATTCGTTATAAAGAGGTTGTTCGCAAAAAATGTTCGTAATGTAAAGGGATATTTTATATTGAATCTTATGGACAATTCACGGGGATTACGAAAATTTGTTAAATCGAGGAAATCGTTATATTGAGGTATGTTATATTAAGGTTGCACTGTAATAATTTATATATATTTCAGGACGGCAACATGTTTGTCCCATTCATGCAAGGTATGATGCAGTCGCTGCTCTCTAAGGAAGTGTTGTATCCGTCGCTCAAGGAGCTTGTGGACAAATACCCCGCTTGGTTGGAGGCAAATAGGGGCAAGATTGAGGCAAAGGAATTAGAGAGGTAAGGGGCAAAACGTAACAAAAAAAAATTGGTTGTCTATAAAGTCGGTTTACTGACGATAGTTGAACGTGACAACGTCCGATTGTGCTTCTTTGTCGCTCGTTCCGCGCTCTCGCTCGCACTTCAAGCCTTACATGGAACGCCTCAGAGCGAGGTAACGCCGCATGAGTCATGTTTTTTCGTGCGTGCAGCCGGCTTTATCGAATTATAAGACGTTGTCACGTCAAGAACGAAAGAAAAGGTATGGTTATTTTTAGTCGCTTATGCAGCATGACCAACAGTCGACCGCCTCCTTGGTGCAGTGGTTGACGCGTGAGCGTAGAACTGAAGGGTCCTGGGTTCGATTCCCGGTGGAGACGAAGAAAAAAATGTCTCGTTCTGGCAGGACACAGAAGGCTGATCACCTACTTGTTTCATAAAAAAATCGATCAGTGAAACAGATGTATAATGCATCTGCCCCTTACCCCACTAGGGGACATGGGACTTCACTTTGCAGCATGACAATTCATGTAAAGGGTAGTCATGCTTGTATTACCGTCTAGGGACTACTTTATATTTTTACTAGTTGCGTCTCGCGGTTTTGTCTGCGTAAATAATTTTTCCTTTTAATCCTAATATTCCTATTCGTTACGAAATATCAGAATAAAATCGCCAAGTTATTCTTTATTACATCGGCTATCTATAAGTGAGAGTCCCATCAAAATCGGTCCTCCTGTTCCAGATATTAGTCGGAACAAATAGAAAGACAGACAAAAATCGTATTTGCATTTGGTTTATGCATCCATATGCATTTGGAAAAGAACTGTTATTTAATATTGGTATAGATTTATGAATTCATTACATTTCCGCCCGCGGCTTCGCCCGCGTTTTCAAAGGAAAACCCGCATAGTTCCCGTTCCCGTGGGATTTCCGGGATAAAACCTATCTTATGTGTTAATCCAAGTTCCCCTTATATGTGTGCTAAATTTCATTGTAATCGGTTCAGTAGTTTCTACGTGAAAGAGTAACAAACATCCATACATCCATACATCCATACTTACAAACTTTCGCCTTTATTAAGATGTATAAAGAATTAAAACAATTGATTTTGTATTATACAGGGAGTCCCAAAAAGTAGTGATGAACGGAAGCTGTGAGGTAGAGGACCTAGAGGGCTATCCGAATCACCCCCATATATGTTATGCTATTTTTCGTATTTTCGGAGTTATGACGTTTTTTTCAATTTTTCACCTATCGCCGATGATATTTTCACTCATGGTGACGTCAATTATTGCGCTAGATGCTTGATTTTTTTTTTTGTTTGCTAAGCTGAAAGATAGGCCAATTCAGTATGGTAACATTTACTATCGTTAGATCTTCGAATGGATTCGAAATAAAAAAAAGAATTAAATGCCAAGAAAGATAAAATTACCCAGTATGTTCACCACTTCAAGGGCCCGTAAAAAAATAAAATCACATACTTAAAAAAAACGTGCCCGGGTGACGTATCTATACTTTTGCAAGCGTTCCTACAGCTACATGATATTTCATAGCGTTACATCTGTGCTTATGGCCTTTCACGATACTTCTGAATGAATTCATATACCTACTTGAGTTTGGACATCTATACTATAGTAGAGCCATTTTAATAGGCAACATTTGACAGTTCAACATAATTCAACAACGTAACCTAGTAACGACGTTATAGAATAACATGATATTTCGTTTTGTTAGAACTGCACATTTGCTTAACTTTTTTCAATTACGATTACATATTTATAGTAATAATGACCGATACAAGTAATTTTAGGATTTGATTTTACTGATAAACCAATCTAAACATAATAAACAATTTCTGATTTAAAGAACTGACGTCGCTACAATTTTGTGTCAATAAACCTTTTTTATTTTTAAATACCAGAGACGTTACTCTAAAAATCGAAATCTGACATCTAGAATCGAATGCATTGATTACTTGGGAATAAAAATCATCATAAATTAATGACATGTGTTTCAAGTTCGATTGACAAATGTTTCAAGTCCGTATCGATTAATTCACTTTAATCGATGTTTTTAAGCAGGTTACCACCCTATGAAGATAAAATTGATAGACGTCAAATGTTGCCTATTAAATTGGCTCGACAATAATATTAAAAAGAGGAAAGGTTTGTATGTATGTGTGTATGTATGTATGTATGGTTTTCACGCATAAACTACTGGACCGATTTTGATGAAATTTGGCACAGATAATATTTAGACCCTGAGAAAGAACATAGGCTACCTTTTATTGCGAAATATGTACCACAAGCGAAGCCGGGGCGGACCGCTAGTTATAAATAAGCATATAGTTTAGTAAAATAATCTCGTAATATAACTCTCTGCTACGCACAACTGTAAGCCAAATGTCACTTATTGAAAATCTGTGCCTGTCGCTCGCGACTGCGCTCGCGACAGGCACACACAGAGATTTTCATTTCACACAGAGATTTTCACACTGAGATTTTCACACCGAGATTTAAACACAGATTTTCACACAGAAATTTTCACACAGAGATTTTCACACAGAGGTTTTCACATAGATTTTCACACAGAGATTTTCACACAGCGATTTTCACACAGAGATTTTCACACAGATATTTTCACACAGAGATTTTCACACCGAGATTTTCACACAGAGATTTTCACACAGAGATTTTCACACAGAGGTTTTCACAGAGATTTTCACACAGCGATTTTCACACTGAGATTTTCACACCGAGATTTAAACAGATGTTCACACAGATTTTCACACAGAGATTTTCACACGGTGATTTTAT
This sequence comes from Colias eurytheme, assembly GCA_907164685.1. Taxonomy (NCBI): domain Eukaryota; kingdom Metazoa; phylum Arthropoda; class Insecta; order Lepidoptera; family Pieridae; genus Colias; species Colias eurytheme. The sequence goes on from CAJQZN010039950.1 coordinate 23,674, forward strand.
CAGAGATTTTCACACAGATTTTCACACTGAGATTTTCACACAGAGATTTTCACACCGAGATTTAAACACAGATTTTCACACAGATTTTCACACAGAGATTTTCACAGAGATTTTCACACAGAGATTTTAACATAGATATTTTCACACGGAGATCTTCACACGGCGATTTTCACATGGAGATTTTCACACAGAGATTTTCACACAGAGATTTGATTTTCACACGGAGATTTTCATGCAGGTTTGCTAAGCTGAAAGATTGGCCAATTCAGTATGGTAAGTGGTAACATTTACCATCGTTAGATCTTCGAATGGAATAAAAAAATAATTAAATGCCAAGAAAGATAAACTCACCCAGTGGTGAACATCACCACTTCAAGGGCCCGTAAAAAAATAAAATCACATAAAAAAAGTTTTCCATTTGTTGAACGAAATAACCCGAAAATTCATAGTAGCAGAAGAAACCATTAAAAATGATAAAAGGGCATTCAGACATTTAAAAGACAACTTTTTACGGTGATGTCGCACTTGCACTGAGCAACAGCGGGGTCATTTTAAAAATTTCTGGTAATTAAACCCCTTGTTATTGGTTTTAATTTGTTTTTATTGATCATCATGTTAATTCAATTTTTGCACTTACCACATTCACATTTAAATTTTTCGATTGAAGCCTTCTGAATAATAAAATGAAATTTTCAGGGTAGCTACCTGATAGATAGAGCAAGTTTTTAAAAGCCAAACGGAAAACTTTTTTTATGTGATTTTAGTTTTTTAAGGGCCCTTGAAGTGGTGAACATACTGGGTAATTTTATCTTTCTTGGCATTTAATTCTTTTTTTTATTCCATTCGAAAATCTAACGATAGTAAATGTTACCATACTGAATTGGCCTATCTTTCAGCTTAGCAAACAAAAAAAAATCAAGCATCTAGCGCAATAATTGACGTCACCATGAGTGAAAATATCATCGTACTCGGCGATAGGTGAAAAATTGAAAAAAAAACGTCATAACTCCGAAAATACGAAAAATCGCATAACATACATGGGGGTGATTCGGATAGCCCTCTAGGTCCTCTACCTCCCAGCTTCCGTTCATCACTACTTTTTGGGACTCCCTGTATTTATTTATTACAGGTAAATTAGCTTGGAGAAATTTTTGCGTTTGTAGTAGTGTATGGTCAGCAAATAAAATAAAACAACATTTTATTTTTAGTTTTTATTTTATATATATATAAGGGATTTTAAATTAAACTATATGTGTTTCTCCTCTGAAAAAGATGAGACTTTATTTTAATATTTGCACATTTAACATACATATAACTTTTACATTAACAATGTTACTAAAATGAAAAATTTACTAACCTGAAAAAGAAACGACATTTAAAGTTTAATTCTATAGTTTGAGAAGTCAAAGGCTTGCCTCGACCATGTTTTAACACTGGAGCCATTTTGAATTAACAATATAAAGTTACAACACTTACACACAAATTAAACACTAGTTATGGCCCTGCCTTCATACAAAACTGCTGAATACGCCGTTCGCACGGAATAGAATGTGGATGCGATTTCCCTTAGTTAGCATCCAAGCTTACGTCTTTATAATTATTAAACTGTATAAATTCATTCTTTAACTCCGGTCTGCATCGTGCAGACATGGGTGTAAAAGTCTCATTTTAGCTATTAAATGTAGTTTTTAAGTACATCTGAGTTTTCATTTGGGGCCTCCGGCTGCGGGACATGTAATTCACTTCAACAAATATTATAACAATAATAACAACAATCAACAAAATATACAAAATTTATCAATTAAACTACGTACATAATAATTATAATTTTTGAATGAAATGTGTGCTTTATGTTCTAACGGTACCAAACGACTGCACGTGGCACCTGCGGACAGCGTAAACTGGTTTATTCTGGTTTTGTGCGTGTTTCCACTTTCCACTATCAAGTGACGATTTATTTATTTGTTTTGTTTCGTAATTATTATGGTCAAATATTAATTATGAAACAAATTATTATGGACACGATATTTTATTGTTTCACGGTAGTCGCCTTGTCGTTTGCTCAAGGACGTAAAATTGAATGATATATTTTTTTTTATAAAGTCAAAACCATTTTCTTTCAAATAAAAACTTGTTTTTATTGAAAACAAAAGTGTTGCTAGGAATAAGTATAAAATTAAATAGTAGTAATTGTTAGGATATCGAAACATTTTTGTATAGGCCAGAACGATATAGTGGAAACGCGCTCTAAGATCTGAGTAATATACACACCACTACATATGCAAAAATTTCTCCAAGCTAATTTACCTGTAACATATTTTCCTTATAGGTTCGAGCAACAACAAGATCTAATGCAGCGTGTGTGCGCTGAGCTCGAGCCGGAAAGTGAAAGTGACTCGGAAGATGTTAAACGGGCAAGGTTCCAGACTGTACTCGAACTTATGCAGCGGGTAGGTGGTTGATTGATTGGTTCATTGATTGTTGATTGGTTGTTGGTTGATTGATTGGTAACAATGCAAAAATCTGTAAAAAAATACTCTGTAATCATCCTCATTAAGATTTTCCCACAATCTGAGTTGTTGATTGATTGATTGTTGATTGGTTGGTGGTTGGTTGATTGATTGGAAACAATACAAAAATCTTTATAGAGATTTTCACACAAACTGCTTTTTAACGATCGTTGTCACGTCACGGCGAAAGACGCGGGTTTGAACCCCGACTCGTGATCAAATTCTATCTATTCTTAAAAAATATAGATTAAAAATGTATAAATAAGTATGTATATTGGTAAAGATATCTAAGATGATTATATTTATTTTATTTATTTATTGTCAATAAGGAAGCGCTTTACCATAATTTTAAACTTATTTTTAGTATTTATAAGTTTTTTTTTACATTAACCATATTATATAAGACTAGCTGCTCCGTGCGGTTTCACCCCCGTGGCTCCACCCCTGTTGGTCGTAGCGTGATGATATATAGCCTATAGCCTTCCTCGATAAATGAGCTATCTAACACTGAACGAATTTTTCAAATCTGACCAGTAGTTCCCAAGATTAGCGCGTTCAAACAAACAAACAAACTCTTCAGCTTTAGAATATTAGTATAGATTGTATTTTAATTCATATATATTATCTGTAATGTAAACTTTAGTATAACAATAAAATAAAATTAATTAATATATGTATAACATTACAGATGCAAGACCTCGGGCAGCCTCCCACAGAGCTAGTGGGAGACATCGCGGCTCCGCCCGAAGGGTTCGCATCTGCACCTGGACAGGATACTTCACAGTGCTGTGTTATGTAGACTGTGTTATGTGATTGTACTAACTAGAAGACGACATATTGACGGACAGACGGACGGATGGACAGACACACAGACAGAAAAAAAAACTTATCAACTAAAGCAGACTTACCAACTACGCAATAGACCTAACAGAGCAGACTAAAAGCAGCGTCAACTATGTATAAAATTCTAAAAATGCAGTCTTTTCAAATACGTGAATAGACTATCGAGTTACCAACTACACAATAGACCAGTCTACTTACTTATTTACATAACAGTTACGTCGAAGCTTCAGATAATATAATTATATTGAAATTGTTGTTTTATTTACGGGGTTAAAAAAATGTTGATTGGTGAGCTATAGATTGGTTGATTGCTTGATTGACTACATAAGGGCAATATTGCAATTACAAACTTGCTGAAGACAAGTATGCAATAACTTTGGAGAATATAATTATAATTTAAAACGTACAATCTTCATATTAATTGATATTGTTATTTTATTTACTTGATTTATAGGTTTGATTGTTCGTTTGATTGCTTGATGGTCAAAAGATTGGTTGTTTGATTAGGATAAATGAAGTAACAAAGCTTTTTAGATGATTAATACAAATGTAGATTTGATTTAGCGATTGGCTGTTCATTCATTCGTTGATTTATTGAGATTGATCGACTACTAAAACTTTGTAAGTTCGATGATTGATTGAAAAGTGGATTCAATCAAACGGTTGGTTGTTAATTGAATCGTCGATACATGGTTTGTATGTAAGATGTATTAATATATTTGATTGATTGTTAACAAGGTTTGCAGGTTAGATGATTGATTGATTATTCAATAAATTGGTTTGGTGAATAGATTGATTTTTATCACTAACAGTATTTTTATTTTCACGGAAGTAACTCAATGATGTTAAATAAAAAGTAATTACAACGCTTGTATAGTTGTTTATTTAAAGTTTAAACATTATTTAAATAATTGTGTTATCATATTAATTTGATTTATAATATTAAAATGAGCATTTCAAATAATTGTTTTGCCTCAGGGGGGAATTAACACAACAGTGTTTATTTATTTACCAAAAAGTTTGACGATTTTTAAATGTGATTTATTTTACAGGCTTTAAAATGATGCAATTTTTAACCGACTTCAAAAAAAGGAGGAGGTTCTTAATGTAATAAATCACATTTAAATGCGGTTATAATGTGTAGATCGTATTTGAGTGGAGGGTTTTTGAAAAGAAGGTGTAAGTTTAATTTAATATATCATATTATTGTATTTAATTTGTATTTATTAACGGACATCCGTTAACTTCCTATTTAAAATAGTTTTTTAGTAACTTTCAAGTTATTTTTTTGTCCACTTATCATCCAGGACAAAATTTTTTGTAATGAGAATGATCAAAATTTGTCCAGCCGTTTGCAAAGTAGTAAAACTGTTTAATTTATGTTAATAATTGGGTCGAACGTACAGACGAATCATTAATAATATTTCTATGTAATTACTGATCAAGAAAAAAACACGTAATATATAACAATATTTGATACAAATATATGAAAAATACAAGGAAAGTAAAATAAATTATAGAAAAAAGCTTAACGCCTTACAAATCTTTGTGAAAAATGGTCCTTCGAGCAGGATTTATGATTTTGTATGAAAAAAACAAGTTATTTGAAATAAATAATTTGTTTTATAAAGAGCTATCATAAGCTGTATGTCCATTGTCCATGGTGTAATGTATTTGATTTGTATTTAATATTTTACAAATATATCGACGATAGTTGTATGTTATAGTTATTTTATTAAAGTTTTTGAATTATATTGCGTTTTATTTATACTCCAGACCCTGATACAAGTATTCGTTACCTACAATATAACTTATTGAAAAAAAATGTGGATGTATGTTTGTTTTCTTCACTCTTTCAAGTGAAAACCACTGAACAGATTATGATGATACTTGGTAGTTTACGTGCCAGAATTATAGTTTTATATATGGCCTATCGTAAGGTTGCTTTTCCACAGATAATGTGCGGGGAATGTGTTTGTAAATAACCAATAGTATCGCTTCAAACTTCAACTAAATGAAGCGATATGATTGGTTATTTAAAACAGAATCCTTTCACACATATTCCTTTAATTTCCATAGTACTGGAGAACCACTTCGTCGTAAATACTTTTGTTAGAAAACTGTGCTATCACTTTCTTCTGAATAGTTTAATTGAACGAATTATTAACTGCAAGAAACAAAATTTTTGTCAGAGACCGCCATGATCACACATAAACAAAGCGCCTGCAGCGCCTCTACCAGTAATTAATGTAACTACTTTACGATATTATGTTTAAAATAAAAACTTGACTATCTTATAAAAAAACCGTGCGTTTACCTAGTTGACCATATCGAGAAATTATTTCTTATCATTGATTTTCTCAAACCACATCATGATGTGGCCAATAGACATTAAAACATTTCATGAAATGCGACCTGTTCATGAAATTATCGAACATTTCATGAAATGAGCAAATCTACGATATGGCCACAACATAATATAGATGGCGTCAAAATCCATTTTTTTTTCATTTTCATGCAACTAACTAAGTAGGTAAGTACTAAGTACCCAATGACATTCACGACCCTTTTATTTAAGCACACGACTAAGACGAATCTATAGACACCACTCACTTGAAATTACTAATTGAATAATGAATTAATTAAACAAATTATGTATCACGTAAATTAAATCATTTTTAACACGACTGCGACAGAATGAGGGTTATGCTTAATGCTTATGCTTACTCTAAGGGGTTATGTTTTCATGGCCAAGGGCAAGAGCCTAGATGCCTTGTTACATTTTTATGAGTCTGGTATCATGGCATGAACATCAAACAAAAAAAAAAGAAAATTGCCGCCAAAACGCAATTCATAGTAAAGTTTGCAGTTGAATTTATTTTTAATGTTACCTACATCTTGATAAAATCTATAACCGTGATTCCCCATTTCAAGAAACTAGGTGATGACTCATCGGATTGTTCAAAAATATGTCAGAAAACTGAAATAAAACAAATCTTACGAAATTAATTAGATTACAATTGACAATAACCTTGCAATCCGACCCAATTCTATTGTTGAAACTCGATAATAAGACACTTTATATATGTAGGAAAAATGCGTGTTTTTTCAATGTGTTTTCAGTGATTCCCGTGGTGGTTTGTGTGAGTATATTATTTAAATAAAAAAATTGAAATACATAGTTCGAAAATTTAAAAGTTTAGCTAAGTGAAACCAAAGTAACAACATATTAAATTATAAAATTGACAATGTTGTAGAGATTTAAAATACGAAAGAATATAACTAATAAACTTAACTAGGTACTCATGCTAAAGAAGATACTAGATATTTATTAATTACTTATTTATTTTATCTAAATATCGCGAATCGTTGTACACATCTAGTTAGGTAGATATTCATAATTATTAATTATTGTAGGTATTATTTATCATGACGTTGCCTATATTTTACAGCATAGTAATAATTCGCATTTAAAATCCGTAAAACGTGTTAATTTTCCAAATTATTGTAGTTAATTAGGTAACAAGAAAATAATAACTGTACTATATAATCATCACTAACAAATCTCTACGATGGTAGAGTTTATCACGAACACGATCCGTTCCGAGTGATAAAATAAAAAACTATTTCACCGATTTTCATTCTGTTTTCACCAATTTTAATCTTAATATATATTATAAATCTCGTGTCACAATGTTTGTCCTCAATGGACTCCTAAACCACTTAACCGATTATAATAAAATTCGCACACCATGTGCAGTTCGATCCAACTTGAGAGATAGAATAGTTTAAACATGTAGGTACCACGGGCGAAGCCGGGGCGGATCGCTAGTGATATCTATACTAATATTATAAAGAGGAAAAGTTTGTAAGTATGTATGTATGTATGTATGTATGTATGGTTTTCACGCATAAACTACTGGACCGATTTCAAAAATTCTTTCACCATTAGAAAGCTGCATCTTTACTGAGCAACATAGGCTATATTGCATTTTCAAAAAAATTAGAGATCCTTACCAAAAATGCAATAATGTAACCCAAGGTGTAAAAAAATCCTCAATGAAACTTCTGTCATCGCGTGCGCTGCGGAATCTATTGAAGATAGAACAAAAAAATGTTCTACGGTATTATAGAATGGATCAATATCTACAAGAAAGTCCGCGATACCATATGTCCATCTTCAGTAGTTATGTTACTACAACAACTTTTTTACGTTTTCAAAGTAAATAGAAGTGCCGACAGTAATCAAACCATGTTATCCATACACATATATTAATCCTTATCCCATTAAATGATGTTTTATTATAGACTGTTTCAATACCAGCAAAATACTTTTTAAATTAAAAGAATTGGATATTCCATTCAAAAGATATAACGAATTTTTAAAAGTGTCAATCTACAGAAAATAGTAGGTATACTGTTCGAGCAGGCCGTAGTGCGGGGGTCACGGAGGAATTCTACCAATATGCGTCTTGACGGAACACAGTGGGGTTTTGGTCGGTAGGAATCTGACATAACCCACGGCCCCTTCCCCGGAGGCCGTGGGTATCTATGAAAGATTTCCCCACTAAAACAAAAAAAAAAGGCCGTAGTGCGGGACGGGGTGAAGGTGATTTTCATGTGATTAAAAATTAAACCTATAGTCCGACCTATAGTAGACTTTTCACTGTAACGATATCGCTATCTATGCGGGTGAAACCGCAGGGCATTGCTAGTTATATATAAAAATTTTCATCAATATATAACATGTTTCTCGAAGGTTTTAGAAGCTATATACATAACAACAAAATCTATTATTTCAGCACAATGGAAGTAGCAGACTTCTATGCAGGTAAGAATGTGTTCATCACCGGAGCGACTGGTTTCATCGGCAAGGTGCTGGTGGAGAAGCTGCTGCGGAGCACCAGGGTGGAGCGGGTCTACATCATGATGCGGCCGAAGAAGGGGCAGGGCCTGAAGATGAGGTGGAACCAGTTTATTGGGTCACGGGTAAGTGATGTAGAAGGATGGAGATGAATTTAGTTGGTTAGAATATTACGGCTAAATTATATTAAGAAAATTACGACTAAATTACGACAAGATTACGACATTATCAGCACAATTATTATTACAAAGAACTAGAAATTATTATTTAGCTTAAGCAAATTAAAAAAGGAACTATAAATAATTTTAAACATTAATAGTTAAGTATTTCACAATTATTAAGTTTGTATTAACCATTTTTTTTAATTTTAAAGCTATGCAACACATTATATACTTAGTTATACATGAATAGATTAATGAAAATACGACTATACATAAGTATATAGTGTTTAATAGAGAATAATTGGCAAGCAACTCCATATTCACCTATAATTTAGATACCTTTTAAGATCCTTTGCAATACCTGCAAAGTCTATCAAAATGTATTTATTTAGGTAGTTATGACAATATTTAATAAATTTCCTTATTAACCAGGTATTTGACAACATCCGTAACAACCCTCACATCTTCGACAAGCTCCATGTCATCCGGGGCGACATCCTCAGCGAGGGGTTGGGGATGTCGGCCGAGGATCGACGGGTGTTGGAGGATTGTCATGTTGTGTTCCATTGCGCTGCTTGTGTTAAGTTAGTGTTTATTTTTATTATTATCTAATATTTAAAATAGAGGTTTTAATTATTTACTGAGAAGTGAAATTGTGGATAAGTTTTTACGCGATATTCAAAACTAAAAAACTCAAACATTTATTTAGTGAAATAGACTTCTTCTAGAAGCACTTTTGAATCGTCATATCATAGTTTTACTTTTTACAACCAGTTCAGAAAGCAGTTTCTACGCAGAAGATATTTTACGATCGAGATTTATGAGAAAAAAAATATTAAAACGAGATATTTTTAAAGAATATGAATTCAATTCAATGTGCGGGTTCGAATCCCGCCTTGTGATCCATTATTTCCTTTTTTTTAATATCACTACATAGTATAAAACAAAGTCGCTTTCTCTGTCCCTATGTGTCCCTTTGTATGCTTAAATCTTTAAAACTACGCAACGGATTTTAATGCGGTTTTTTTAATAGATAGAGTGATTCAAGAGGAAGGTTTTAGTATATAATTTATTATGTTTAAGACAAAGTGGGCGAAGCCGCGGGCGGTAAGCTAGTATATTATAATTTATATCTATTTGTTTTAGATTCAACATGTTCATCCGAGACGCGGTCAACATGAACGTAGTTGGAACACAGAGAGTTCTGCAGTTGGCTGAAAATATGAACAATTTATTGGTAAGTTTCATAAATTATATTAAAAATGGATTTTAAACATTTGTACGACCGTCACGTCATGGAGTAAGGCGACGATTTTGGTATCTTAAAATTTTGTCAAAGTTCCACTTCAGACACGCTCGGCACATACGCTCTTTTTTTTCATACCTATAATGACCAAATAAAAATCCTGATTTTTTTAAATATTTATTTGTCAGGCCTTCATCCACCTCTCAACTACGTACTGTCGTTCAGACGTATCAATTTTGGATGAGCAGTTGTATCCATCCAAACATTCACCGCGTGACGTCATACATACAGTGACGTGGATGGAATATGATCTGTTGAAACATTTGGAAGATAAGTATGTTTACTATTTTATTTATAATCACTAATTAGTATAAACGCAAGTTGCTTTTTCTGTCCCTATATTATATTTTCAAAACTACGCAACGGATTTTGATGCGGTTTTTTTAATAGATAGAGTGATTCAAGAGGAAGGTTTTAGTATATAATTTACAGCCATTCTTGAGTTTAGCAATAACCAACACATTTAGCGATTCATTTTTATTATATAGACTAGCATTCCGTCCGCGGCTTCGCCCTGCACTTTGTCTAATACCTAATAAATTATGTATATATGTACTAATCTATTAAAAAACCGCATCAAAATCTGTTGCGTAGTTTTAAAGATTTAAGCATACACAGGGACAGAGAAAGCGACTTTGATTTATACTATGTAGTGATGTACAGTCAGAGTCAGACTAAAATTAACATTTAATTAATAAAAAAATAATATTTTTCAGGCTAATCCATCCCCAACCAAACACATACGGATACACTAAATCGTTAGCAGAACAATTAGTTTCGGAATATGAAGGGAAATTCCCGATTGCTATAGCGAGACCTTCTATTGGTAAGTTATTGAGATAGTTATATTTATTTTAAATATTATTTTTTCTGAATTTTTTGTCATTTTTAATTGAATTATACTAGGAAGGTATAAATGCGAAAGTTTGTGCTTATTACTCTTTCATGGGAATTTACTGAACGGATTTTAATGATATTTTGCAGAGGTGTAGTTTATGTACCAAAATAACTGATGAGCTAAGTATATAAATACTTTTTTCGTGGATTTATACGCAAGTGAAACCATGCGGTATAGTATATTTGAATTAAAATAAAAAAAAGTAGATGAGGAGAGTAAACTATGCAAGATTTTTAAAAGCATAAACTGTTGAATAAAAAAAATGCAAAATTTGTTTTTCTCATGGAAGTTATAGGTAACCATTTATCAGTAAATACTCTTTTTTTCGAAGTCCAATGAAAATGTAAATATTAACTCAAACTCAAACTCTCAAACTCATTTATTTGGCACTACATTATACAGAAATAAGGTAATTAAATAAAAACAAACAAAAAGAAGAAATACAAAATAAAATTAAAACTGAAAAATAAATAAAGTTAGTGTGATGCCAAAACGGTCCCCACGTCAGCAAAAGTTACAGAGTGTTTCTGTAACACTGGTTTTCAGTGAGTAGGTACTAGGTACCGGTAATATTTAATTTATTAAGTTTACTTATTTTTCTTAGAAAACGAAACATGATAAATAATAGTTAAATACTGTTTGAATAATTGAATACATTTTAACAATTAATATAATATTATTATTTAGTGACGGCATCAGTCCGAGAGCCGTTCCCGGGCTGGGTGGACAATCTCAACGGACCCACCGGAGTTATCGTTGGCGCTGCTAAGGGTAATGTGCAGATATACAGTGAGTCCCACTGTTGGTATACTAAGCTCAAAGGAGGTTATAGTTTTGTATACGCTGAGTACGTAAAAAATACTTATAAAATTTCAGACGCATTTTTTTTTCAAAATTCAAAGTCTCTATTAGTAGGTACACCCATAACAAGCAACCCGCCCAGCTTTGCCACCAGCACGTGAGCTATCGTCTATGAAAACATAATCTTAAAGATTATGTTTTCATAGACAAAATGCTCACATTAGCGAAGCGGTATATGCCGGCTGCGCGAAGCTAGGGAAGAAAACATGAATTTTCAGGAAAAATTTAACAAACTATTTTTGACGTAATTTTGTTATTTAAGTATTTTTCATGATCAGTGTATGCAAGACTACAAGTCCTTTCGCGCTTAGTATACCAATAGTGGGACACCCTGTATATATTTTTTTATCATTTATTCATCATAAATACAATTAAATACATAATCATTATCTTAGTTAATTAACCCTATAAAAAAAATACTAGAACCTGTTCATTAAGATATGACCTGCAGGCCTACACTAAGACAGCTTGTGTCGTAGGCCTGCAACCCTTCCTAATTGCAAATAAGGTAAGTACTCATCATATTATATGAGGTATTAAAAATTAAAAATTATCTATTATTATCAATTAAAATTACTTATAAATAAAAAATATATTAAGATTAAATTTACATTTATATATTTTATAAACTAACGATATATACGATTCACAGACAAATATACGAACGAAAATTGAAAAACAACGTGTTTCTTAAACACGTAATATGATATGCCATGTTGAACAAAAAAGCGGCTCAGCCATAATTCAAACTCAAACATTTATTTATTCAATTAATTCGAATACGTCTGTCTGTTCGTGTGTCTGTCTGTTAACATGTCTGTATATACAGGGTGACTGGTAATTCGACGTGATCCTTCAAAGGAGTTATACTAGAGGTCATTTGCAACAAATTAAGTCCAGTTAACCAAGGGTCAAAAATGGATGGTTATTGAGCTATGACCCTTTTCTTTTTGTGGTGATGCAAGTTTTGGGCAAGCTTTTTTTAAACTGATCGCTCATTCTTCGGCTTTCAAAAAAATATCAATTGAATGTTAACAGTGTAGTAGTTTTTTTTTATAATTTCACGTTATTTTTTTTTTCTTTATTTTTTATAAGTTACCAATCTACTAAAATTGTGAGGGGATTCTAAAGCCTGTAACACAGTTTGAACAAACACAGGCATTAAATACTCGTGTAAAATCAAACACTTTTTTTTTACTTCCAATTTGAATTTAAATTTCATTTTAGAGTTTAAACTAATACTAATTAAATAAATATATAAACATAATAATATAATATAAATACTTATATAAATACTAGCGGTCCGCCCCGGCTTCGCCCGTGGTACATATTTACGTTTTCTCTACATAAAAACCATCCTCGTACTTCAAGGAATATAATAAAAAAAGAATTATCGAAATCGGTTCAGCCGTTCTCGAGTTATGCGCTTACCAACACATTTTGCGATTCATTTTTATATATAAGAAGATACATGCAGGTGTGATCCGCTCCATGTTGTGCGCCGACACACAGCACGTGGACGCCATGCCGGTCGACCTCGTGGTCAATGGCGTTGTATTAGTGGCCTGTAGCACTGCTCTAACGAGGTGAGTGTTTATTTATTTACTAGCTTTCCGGCCCAAACTCGCCCGGGGTACATATTTACATTTTCTCAAGGAATATAATAAAAAAAGAATTATCGAAATCGGTCCACCCGTTCACGCGTGATGCCGTGACCAAGAAAAACGAGTTTCATTTATAATATAAATGAAACTCGTTTTTCTTTGTCACGGCACATATAACATACATATATATATGTAGATACATGCATTGTCTATACTAATACTAGCTGCGCCCCGCGGTTTCACCCATTGCTCCGCTCCTATTGGTCTTAGCGTGATGTTATATAGCCTATAGCCTTCCTCAATAAATGGACTTTCTAATAGTGAAAAAGTCTTTCAAATTGGACCAATAATTCCTGAGATAAGCGCGTTCAAACAAACAAACTCTTCAGCTTTATAATTTTAGTAAAAATAAATGCACAAAACAGAAATCATTGTCATCTTAAACTATTCCTATCTTCATTGTTTCTATGAATGGAAAATCTTTCAAAATAAAACGCACTACAATTGTTAATTTTATTACATTTTTAAATTAACGCTCTTGATTTTAAATTAGTTTATATTATAAATATAATAAAAGTAATTGGAATTGTTGAAGCGAAACTGTTTTATGTGTATTTGCATCAAACAAACGTATGTTTATTTTTGTCAAATTATTTCAGTGTAAACAGGCGTAGAGCATTCTGTCGTTGTTCTTAGTGCGTTCGAAAAGATTCTATGCAATGTTCCAATATCTACTGAACAACAATGAATACGTTTCCTTTACACTAAAAGATCACGAAAGAATGCTCTTGCTCTATTTTATTCTATTTTTTTATTTATTTTTCTCTAGCTCTAGCTCTATGTTCGTTTTAAATGCTCAAATTAATACTTACGACATAGTATTATACCATTGTCTACATACGAAGAAACTTATTTATTTATTTACTCTTTATTGTACAATATAGTTACTAAAATAAAAATAAAAAATATATTTAAAATTTACATTTTTCAAACTGAATACATCATCTAAAAATCAACTCTTAAAAATAAATAAAAATTATTGTTAAGATTTTTAATTTTTCGCAGATAACTTAATAATTGTTTATATTTTAGGCCAAAAGACATCGTGGTGTATAATTTGGCTCGATCTAACGAGAATCCTATCACTTGGCGGGAATCTATTGAACTTGGTAAATATTATATTATTATGTATGTATTTCAATTATTATTATGCATAAAAAGTACCGAATTTGATATTTTAGTTTTTAAGAAAATCGATGACTCATATAGTTAATATCATATTTTAATAAATAAAAATAATTATAGTTAGGTACTTATACAGGGTTATTGGTAAAACACCAGCAACCTCTCAGGATAAGATAGGCTAACAGCATTTGTTCTACGACTTTGGATAATTTGTTATATTTTATTTTTATCTTGTCCTGCGTTGCTGGTGTTTTACAAGTATCCCCGTATAGTTAGAAATAGTAGGGTAAATTCGACTGACTGGCGGGTTCGGGCGTAGCCTCAGCATGGCAGAAATACGCGGGTTCGATTCTCGATGAATGATTAAATTTTTGAATAAAATCTGATGTATTTTTTTATGTTTTTATAGTTTTTAATTTGTTGTTTTTAACGTGTAAGTATTAGTTATAAGTTATTATTGAAGTGAAAACTTCTTTAGCGGCGTTGAGCACTTTTTCTGTAATGGGTATAAAATGTTAAACTCGCGTCAGGACACGTGACCTGATCGAAAAAGCGTAAGACGGATACCATTCCAAAATATCAAACAAGCTCAACGTTAATAATCAAGTTTTCACTTCTGCCGGCACTCCCCCAGTGCAAACCGTCTTTTTTATATTTATGAATGAAATATATTAAATCGCAAACATTTCCCCCTGTCAGCCCGCTCCCAAGTGAGCTCGTACCCATTCTCCGTCCCGCTCTGGTTCCCGGGCGGTTCCACCAAAACGTCACCAACTCACCACGCTATCGCCGTCCTGCTCACACACACCATACCCGCCTATCTCGTCGATTGCTGTCTCGTTCTGATGGGCAAGAAACCCTTGTGAGTATCGTACTTATTCACTTCAATGTTCTTTAAATAAAGCGCGTCACACACGAAACACTGACACAAAATTTCGGATCATTTGTAACAGGATGGCGGTTCTACAGGGGTCTTAGTACGCAATGACAAAAAGAAAAATGATGGTCAGAACGCTGATACCGGATACCTTAAGATACTGTAATATTTTATATTAGAGAATCTTAACATAAAATATTATAGTATCTTCATCGTGTGTGATGCGCTTAATCATTAGCAAATGAATACATACTTATACAGGGTGTCCCACTATTGGTATACTAAGCGCGAAGGAACTTGTAGACTTGCATACACTGACCACGTAAAAAATACTTGAACAACAAAATTACGCCAAAAAAATTTTGCTAAATTTTCCTGAAAATCCATGTTTTCTTCTCTAACGCTTCGCTAATGTGATTATTTTGTCTATGAAAACATAATCTTAAACGATAGCTCACGTGTGGGTGGAAAGTTGGGCGGGTTGCTTGTTAGGGGTGTACACTGTACACACTACACAAAGAGTTTTAATAATTCATCAATTTGAAAAAAAAAATTGTTTGTCTATAAAGTCGGTTTACTGACGATAGTTGAACGTGACAACGTCCGATTGTGCTTCTTTGTCGTTCGTTCCGCGCTCTCGCTTGCACTTCAAGCCTCACATGGAACGCCTCAGAGCGAGGTAACGCCGCATGAGTCATGTTTTTTCGTGCGTGCAGCCGGCTCTATCGAATTATAAGACGTTGTCACGTCAAAAAATGCGTCTGGAATTTTATAAGTTTTTTTTACATACTCAGCGTATGCAAAACTATAAACATTGAGTTTAGAATACCAACAGTGGGATCTGTATATTATAATATAAAATAATGAATGTTTTCTTTATATTTGACAGTTTAGTAAACATCCACAAGAGAATAAACGAAGGTATGAAAGTACTACAATATTATTCCACAAAATCGTGGAATTTCAACAACCAGAGGTTTATGTCTTTGAAGAATAATATATCTAAAGAGGAAGATAATATATTCTATACGGACCCTAAGGTTTGTTTTTGCTTATTTATTTATTTAATATTAAAATTATTATAATATAGATAGTGTTCATTTTGAAAAAAAAAGTGTGTGTGTACTAGTGTACACACACAGACATGTATCAAGATAGACTAAGCGAGTGTATGTACTTCCCGTGTCCAAACTAAGATTATGAAACTTACTTGACGCTGGCCTACACTCAGTCCGCGCTTGCAGTTCGCCAAGGAAAGACGTGAAGCTGAATAAAGTAAAATGCCGAATTGCGCCGTTATAAACTGTAGAAACTCCACAGCTGTGAGTGGCCGAGTTAGCAGAGATGTTTCCTTCCACCGGTAAGTAATTTTCTAATCAGAATATGCACTATTTATTTTAAAATCAAATAAAGAATATCTGTGGAAAACGATCGTGACAAACACGGATACCAAATCATACGAAATGATTCGGAATACATTGCGGCTTTTACTTGGCACGGTAAAGATCGAGTCGTATGATAACAAGCAATGAATAGCGTCTTCTCATTTTTCTGTTCTCATTTTTCTGTCCAATTTTGTGGTTAGTGATGTTCATTTGATGCAACAGTTCTCGATTCTAATCGATTTTATAATCGAACAGAAAAATGATAATTTGAAGGAGCAATTTTTCAGAAAAAAAAGGCATAGATTTTTTTTGTCAAAACTCCTTATTGCTTAGACTATGTTTGTTTTTTCAGTTTTCCAAGTAACCCGAACATAAAAGAAAAATGGATTGATGCAACGGGACATAAAGATTGATTTATTGACAGTTTCATTACTTTCTTTCGATGGCCTCTCTAGTACGTAGTACACGGTAACTCAATGGGCATAATATGTAAGAAAAAGCTAAAACACATTAGTTTACTTGTTAGAATATTAAAAGGTTTATAAATTTATTTTATCATTCCTCTGTCTATGGTAATTATCATTTTTCTGTCTTGAATCGATTTAGTAATCGATTACGATTCATTTATTTAATTACCTCTTAGACATAGATCTAGTTTGATCTGATTTCTTTCGATTTACTTCGATGGGATAGGACGATACTAGAATCGCCGCGCGAGTGGCGTCCTAATCGATTTAGCGTAAAATGAAATTACCATCACTAAAAAGCGCTCGTGACGTCATAACGCGTCAAGGTCAGTACAAAAAATATGACACGCTTGGTTTTCATACAGATCGCGGTACTTGCGTAGTCTATCTATGTCTGTGTGTACACACGTAAGAAGTGAAACTTCTTTATGACCTTATTTAAAAAAAAATAATTGTCTATATGCAACTTTACAGAAATACGTCGAATCACGCGTGGTAGGGATAAGAAAAAGATGGCGCGTAACAGAAAAATGTCACGCGTAACGAAAAAATGTTACACTAAATTATTTTCCAACCCCGATAAAGAAGTTTCACTTCAATAATAACTGGTTGGCTTAATCTACCTCGGTCGTGGGTTCGATTGCCAGCCAAAATATATTTGTGTGATGAACATAGATGTCTGCTTTGTGTCTGGGTGTTAATTATCTATATAAGAATATAATATTTAAAATGATATATGTATGTTTATCAGCCATCGCGTTTCCATAACACATAATATACTACATAATATATTTTATGAATCTTAATGAATAAGTTTGATCGTTAGTTTAAAGTTTGTCTAAAAAATTGCCTCAAGGCTTTCATGTTTCATTTGGATAGTTTATCTCATATTATTTTTGGGTTCTACTTATATCAAAAGGGCAAAAACGGGACTCTATTATCGTCTGTTCGTCTATCCATAGCTCTTAAACTTAAAAATGGTGTTTTTGTTGTGACTATAACGACTAAATATTAAAAATCGAGGTAAAGCAACGGTTGGCACGGTCATAAACTGGATGGGCTGATAGTGTGATGACCGATTTCTTGTTGAATATTATGATTAATATTATATTTTTAGTAGTTCCTATCCTTCTTACTAATAATATTAATGGGAAAGTTTGTGAGGATGGATGTATGTGTATGTATGTTTGTTACTCTTTCACGCAAATACTACTGAACCGATTACAATGAAATTTAGCACACATATAGAGGGTAACTTGGATTAACACATAGGAGGTTTTATCCCGGAAATGCCACGGGAATGGGAACTATGCGGGTTTTTCTTCACTACATAGTATAAAACAAAGTCGCTTTCTCTGTCCCTATGTCCCTCTCCCTTAGTATGCTTTTAGTATATAGTTTATTAGGTTTTAGACAAAGCGGGCGAAGCCGCGGGCGGTAAGCTAGTTGTAATATAAAATAAATAATAAATGTGAATATATTCCAGGAGATGCATTGGCCGAGTTACATTCGTAATTATCTGAAAGGCTCCAGAGAGTTCTGTTGCGGGGAACTGCCGGAGACTCTGCCTCAAGCGCGGATATTACATAATAGGTACTTTACTAGCTGTGTCCCGCGGTTTCACTCGCGTTGCTCGGCTCCTGTTGGTCTTAGCGTGATGATATATAGCCTATAGCCTTCTTCGATAAATGGGCTAACTAATACCGAAAGAATTTTTCAAATCGGCCCAGTAGTTCCTGAGATTAGCGCGTTCAAACAAACGAACTCTTCAGCTTTATAATATTAAAAAAAAATATAGTGCAGATTAATTTTTAATTCCCTATATGTTAATATTATAACTAATATTTCGTCAATCTAAATTGATTTTAAAGATATTTCTAGATAAATTACTAATTGTAATAATATGTTTGTTTCCAGACTCTACTATTTGGACTTATTCGTGAAAATGGTGTTAATGTTCTCTCTAGCCTACTTCGTGTGTGTTCTTAGTATAAAAGTGTACAATACATTGTAATTATATAGTTTTTATTGTAAATAAATGATTTTTATTAAGAATTGTGTGTTTTATTTCATAATACCTATGTGTAATTTATAAAAATTGCTTAACTTAACTTGTTTGTAAAGAAAATCGATCTATAGGTAGGTAATATGGCTATATACAATATAGGTACTTACCAAATAAAATATAAAATAGTATCTAAGTGTATATTTATATCGAAGTACAGATTCGGGCAGACCTATACTTGAAATGAATATTAGTAAAATATGGTTTAGGTATTTAAATCGCAATAATAAATATTAACCCTAGAATCTAAACTTATTTTTGATTCAAAATTCAGCCCGAAAGCACACCCCGGACACTCCATACAAAATGATCGTTTTGACAGTCACACTGTAGAGACTGCAAATGTGTGTGTTAACGCTTTATGGTTGGCACATTTGTGACTAGCGTAAAAAAAAATTCGCGTTTTTCTGATGAAATACATCCGTAAACAGTACAATATCTAAACATTTTCTACGAAAAACGATAATCACAAATCCAAAATAATAAAATTACTTTAAGTCAATTTGATTAATGTTGTCAATCTTCGTTGCGTATCGTCCTTGCAGAAAAATATGGCCCATTTTATGTCTGATCGCGCGGGGGTGAGGTAAGTTTAATTTTGGCGGGAGGCGGAGAGTGTCCGTTCTGTAGCGTTTAGCTACTATTATGTATTCTGTGCCGAAAGAATAAAAATTTGAAAAAGTTCAAACGTTACAATGTAGAGTTATCAATTATATAATTATTTTATGATTTTCTTATCAGCTGTTCCTGACAATGAATCGGGTTCATTAACATATTCTGTTCACACTATATAAACAATTAATTTGTATGTTTGTGTATTTGCTACTTTATTACAACCGAAATTCGGAGCTAGACTTATTTACAAGCTCTAAGAAAAACTATTTTCGATATAAGTAGATAAACATGACCAATTCCATATTTACTTTTACCTTAATATGAAATTATGTAAGTCGTGTGAAGATGCATTTCATATCTAGGTATTTTACAGAATGTCTAAGGCATGAAAATTAAGGATTCTATTAAATAGATTCCTGTCTAATATAATAATTCGTTCTTCCTATAAATGGACATGTTGTAACACATATTAAACAATTCAAAGTATGTAACTGAACCCTAGTTTTTGTATTTTAAATATGTATTATTTTAATGTATGCAGATATCACTTTACCATGTAGAATCTTTAAATAATAATATGCTAATATGATTATTGTTGATAAAAGTTCAAAATATTAATAAAAAAAACTGCAAAGTAATGCAGTTGTGAATATGTCAGTAAATACGCCAAGTGCGAGTCTGACAAACGGAGGTGGGTTCCGTAGTTTTGGTAATTATACTAGAAAGAAGGAATATAAGATTATTTATTGTGCTCATAAATAAAATTGTACAAACTTTCAACTCTATGAAATAAAAAATTGAAATTATCATCTTTGCTTGGCGATCCTTTTGCTTTTTGTTTCAAACGTAATATTGTTTCTTACTTTTCAATTCGACAGACTTTTTACGTTATTATTATTTTTCACATTTCACACCGTTTTAAGTAATACTTTTTATTTGTAAAAATAGATGATTTATTTTTATTACAATAATAATTAGCTTCCCAACTCAGAATAGCCTGTATATTAAGTCATACTAGTTAATATTATTAGATGTATCTACTATTTACGTAGCTTCACATACACAAATAAAATTAAATTAAAGAAGCCAAATGCTTTTATTTTAATACTAGCTTTCCGCCCGCGGCTTCGCCCGCGTTTTCAAAGAAAAACCCGTTCCCGTAGGATTTCCGGGATAAAACCTATCCTATGTCATTTCTCGGGTATCAAAATATCTCCATACCAAATTTCATGCAAATTGGTTCAGTAGTTTAGGCGTGATTGAGTAACAGAGAGACAGACAGAGTTACTTTCGCATTTATAATATTAGTAGGGATTAATATGCGAACTAAGGTAATTATTGTAGTACTAATTGTTCTATTTATTGATAATAATAATTTCTAACGATTATTAATTTTACTACCATTTGCAACAATGAGCGAATCTAAAGACCAATATTTTCCTATTTGCTTAAAGAACCCTAATTCACTGTGTAGGTAACCGACCTACCTTTATATACAAATGTATTGAACACAACGGATGTTTCAGTGTTCATATTAATGATATGAAAATTATCATTTAGTTCAGTCAACCCAAACGCCGTTGTGTTAGCGGTTGTGTGCAGTCGTGCTTTTGGTTTCAGCGCCATCTAGCGACGGGTGGAAGTTGGTTTGTAGTTTTCGTTTTTGGCACTTTTTTTAGATTATCAAGGTTTTGAAGTTTTAAAGTAAAAAGCTTTGTTTTAATAGATCTAAAATAAATCTTATACCTAGTGCTGTTCATAAATTACAGATAATTAATATTTTTACATAGAGATAGTTACTTTACATAATAATATAGCATTCCTGTTTTATAAGGCAAGGAAATAAATGGGTCCAATTGATCAATTAAAATATACTAAATACATACCTACAATTATATAATAAATTATTTAAGTAAATTAAATAAGAGACACGTAGTTACGCATTATTTATTTATTCCCAATTAGTGGTTTAATTAAAAGAAAAAAACATATAGGTACATAAACATTGTCAAAATTTACATAAATATCTATCTTTGTACCTTCAAAAGTTTAGAGTAGGTACTAATGTATTAAGTTATTGACGATTTTAAAATATAATGAATTTATGGTGATATGTAAGTAGTATAATATATAGATTTCCGCCCGCGGCTTCGCCCGCGTTTTCATAGTAAAACTCGCATAGTTCCCGTTCCCGTGGGATTTCCGGGATAAAACCTATCCTATGTGTTAATCCAAATTACCCTCTATATGTGTGCTAAATTTCTTTGTAATCGGTTCAGTAGTATTTGCGTGAAAGAGTAACAAACACACACACATCCTCACAAACTTTCGCATTTATAATATTAGTAGGATAGTAGGATAGGACTTACCTTATTGTAGGTATACAGGAGGATTCAATGGTATTCAAACTTAAAAGTATTAATATAGGGAAGATATTATATGAAACTGTATTTTATTCAAGATTATATTATATTAATAGGATATAATAATATAATATATAGGTATATCTGTCGGCAAATCAAACAACTGAAATAAAATAAATTCATTTTTTCGCCTTATTTCAACTTAATACCAAAAAAAAAAA
>CAJQZN010039951.1:12507-38076 GCA_907164685.1 Colias eurytheme
GACCATCGACGGCGTAAAAGTCCAAATAATTCCACTAATCATCAAAAAATAGTAATTTTTATTGATTGAATTCAATATTTTAATTTGATTTTAGATCTTATCTATTGGATTTGGTAGAAACACTGCACTTGTTCTTGAAAATGTTAGAGCATTACTGTAAAAAGACTGGTCTGGTTGTTCAGAAGAAAGTTCGAAGGAAGGCTAAAAGCAAAAGTAAGTATTAAATAGGTAATATAATAGACTTGTATTTAAATCAACGAGTCCTATCTCTATTTAAATTTAGAAGAATTTCACTAGAATTACCTTATCTTTCTTTCACAACTTATATACAGTTTTACTTATTGTATAGCAAAAGCAGTTAACTGCAAATTTAATTGTAACTTTTTATTTTCAGTAAAAATAATTTATTTATTTACTCAAAACTAAGCTACTAATGTTTCCATCTTGATAACTAAACCTCGTTTTAATACATAATAAAAACGCATAAAAAATTAACACAAACAACAGAACAACACATTCATATAAAAATTAACGCAACAAAATCCAATATGGCCGACAAAACGTAAGAACAACCGTTTCACGGGCGGCTTGTCAAAGAGACGCTTCCATAAATAATTGCTTATACGGATTAGCGATGTGATTTTATTTTAATTTCCATGGGAATGATTTTCACGTCTAGAATTTTTAAGGGATGAGTGATATTATATTTTAATAAAATTGTAAGGGTATTCTAAAGTCTGTAACACAGTTTTGAACTAATACAGGCTTTAGTTTCCTCAAATATATAAATTGCATTATCTTAAAACCTTTTCAATAAAGATTTTTGCACGCCTCATAAGCGAAGCGTTGAGGTGGGTACTACTGTCACTTCGCGCAAAACATCTGATTTTTCAAACTTAAAATGTCTTTATGTATCATACATTGCACTTGTAAGATAATACATACACACACATATTAAGAAAAAACACTATTTTTAACGTTCATGATATTTTTGATGTCATTTTTGTTATTTAAACTAGTTAAAAAACAGTTTAAAAAAGTTCTGTCTTGGACGTCCGTGTGTCTGTATGTGCGGATCCTTTTTCTTGTTAACACGATAGCGACCGAAATACTTTACTAATCGAGTCTTTTTTTTTCTCTTACGCTTGAGTATGCTCAGGAATAGAACCCTTTCATTTTTCAGGGTCTGATTCGATGTGGTTTAATTGTTATTAAATAAACAAAAATAATAATTAATAAATATTTATTAAAAAAAAATTATGAGGCGTGCACTTTTGGATTTTCCAAACTATTTCTATTTCTATTTTTAATTGAATCAATTTTATGTTATTAAATTGAAACATTGAAGCAAATTCAAAGATAAAGATAAAATACGAACCCGTGTTTATTGCGTACCATAAGAACATGGTAAAAGTTTCGAAAAGCTGTACGCGGCTTTAAATCCTTATTTTAATCCATGATAGATTTTTTTTCTATTCGTGAAATATGTTTATTTTAATGCTATAACTGTTTTTATTACTTTTTGACGTGACAACGTCTTATAATTCGATAAAGCCGGCTGCACGCACGAGAAAACATGACACATGCGGCGTTACCTCGCTCTGAGGCGTTCCATGTAAGGCTTGAAGTGCAAGCGAGAGCGCGGAACGAGCGACAAAGAAGCACAATCGGACGTTGTCACGTTCAACTATCGTCAGTAAACCGACTCTACAGACAACCAATTTTTTTTTATTAATTTTTTCATACATATTCTAGAACAAAAGCCCCGCCCAAAGCCCCAAGCCCCCAAACCGGATATCCCGCAATGGGAAGCGGTTCGCGAGCAAATGGCGGTAGTTCTCACTTCGCAAATAGACAACTACCCTCCACCGTTTGACGCGGCGTCTGATACCCCGATTGATCAACAGAAGTGAGTATTTAGTATTTAATTGTATAGTAAAGAATTGAACGGATTTAAAATGCGATTTTAGTCATTATATTATTTATTCGGATGTTTCGAACCTAGTGTTCGAATTGCGTTTAAAATCCGTGAAAACGTCTTTAATTTTTATTGTTATATGTACTAGCTTACCGCCCGCGGCTTCGCCCGCTTTGTCTAAAACCTAATAAATTATATACTAAAACTTTCCTCTTGAATCACTCGTATCTATTAAAAAAAACCGCATCAAAATCTGTTGCGCAGTTTTAAAGATTTAAGCATACAAAGGGACGTAGGGACAGAGAAAGCGACTTTGTTTTATACTATGTATTGATTTTATCGAATGCAGAATAAAGATCTATTGCATATATAAGACACCAAACACATTCATAATATTAACCGAATGTACTTCATAAATGAACTTAAAACTTCAATAAATGAACATAAATGAAATGTATTCATAATATGAACCGGTGGTAAATGTTAAAATACTATGTAATGACGATTCGAAAGTGCTACTAAATAGTAGTCTAATTGAATAAATGAATGTTTGAGTTTGAGTTTGAATGTTCTAATAAAATTCTAGTTCTTCATTTCCAAAGTATATACGTATGTTTTTTGTTAATTTTATGCCACTTATATTTAAGATTAAAGGCAAAGATAAAAATTATTTATTGCAGTGGCAATTATTTTTCTTTTTTATAAAATTTTGTTTTATTTAATTGCACGGTGATTTTGTAGATACGTACTTAATCTTCAGTAATTAAAAATAAATTCACACACTAATGCACACACACTAATGCATTTTCAAATGACTGTCCTATTGCTTCAACTAGGGGGCAAAAGTGGCACGTGGGCTGCTGCTGCGGACATACTGTTTCAAAACTTTTAACTAGAGTATTATACTACATCCGCTGAACTGATTTTTATGGATTTTAGCATAAAGTAGATCAAAATAGGCTTTTTATCGGAAATATAAAATATTAACTGGAACTAAGAACATAAATGTTTATGGGGAACGGATTTTTACGCAAGCAAAGATGGAAAGTTAGTTCCAACATACAAACATAAAATATCACTTTATTTTTTCTATATTATTTAATGCATACAACCTTGAAAATGATATATACGTTTATATAATAACTACTAACACATAATAAACATTCAAAACACAAAAAAACGCATAATTCAACTATGAAGATAAATCATTTATTTTAATTTTTAACCGACTTCAAAAAAAGGAGCTTATCAATTCGGCTGGTATATTTTCTTATTTTTTATTTGAATGTTTTTGTAACAAGCAATTAAATAGAGATAATTTGATCATTATTCGTTATACTTACCACAGATAATTAAATAATTACTTTATATTACTTGGTAGAATATAAAATATACATAATTTTATTTACTTGAGAAACATAAATATTATGTTGTTATCTTGCAAGCGCAATTATATTACCTATTCCTATTTTACTTTTTGGAACGAAGTTCCTTATCGCGCGTTGTGAAAGGGGGCTAGACGGAAAAAATCTTACGAAAAGTTGTCATGACACTTTTTGCTAGAGTTGTGCGGCGTGCGCGTGGTTCTCTGTCTGTCTCTCTCTAACTTAACACTTCGTTCCACCCGGATGTCCCTTGACATCGCTCAAGTTTTTTGTTTGTTTTGGCATTATTTCTAAATGTATATTCTTTCTTTAAGGTAGTTAACCTTACTTTATCAAAATAGGTAAGGCATTGTAGATTATAGATATAACTAGCGGTCCGCCCCGGCTTCGCCCGTGGTACATATGAAAAATAGATGTTGGCCGATTCTCAGACTTACCCGATATGCACAGAAAATTTCATGAGAATCGGTCCACCCGTTTCGGAGGAGTATGCAGACTAACACTGTGACACGAGAATTTTATATATAAGATATACAAGGGTCTAGATACTAAACAACTGATATTCTTTATTATAAGAATTTATTTTTTGTAATTATTTTATTATAATAATATATTAGGTAGTTATCAATTAATAAATAGGAACACATTTAACCTTATACAAACAAAACCATACTTAAAAATACTGTTCTTAACACTATATTTTTCCTTTAAAAAAGCACACACACTATCAAAACACCAAATTAAAACTTGAAAAACACATTTTATGTGGCAATTCCAGAAACAAGCACGTGTAACTAAAATCTCCCTAATCAAAAAGTTAAATTTTGTACATACATATTTAAATTAACCTTTTATACTTTATTTTCGATGTCCAAAACTTTTTCATTGTAATTTATTTAAACATCAACCAGTTCTACAAGGCCAAATATAGTTAAATTTAGTGTCATTATACATTTATGTTATTATCCGACCTTGTAATTACGTAGCCTTGAAACTAGTACATATTACACATAAATTATCGCCTAATGAGTCTCTCCGTAGCCTCCCAAAACTTCTGGGCCAATTCCACATTCTGAGCTCGACCACTTGGATTCCCTAATTTACATTCAACGTAATATCCACCTGAACAATTTTCTACTTCTGGCGAAACTGCCAAATAATTAACAGTCTGAGCTCCTTCCCAAGGAGATCTAAAAAACATAAAATTAATTTTCAACATCAGTTTTAGTGCAGTTATATCAATTTCGTCAACTAAATTTGTGCTAACTGCACCCGGGTGCACGCAGTTAACTGTAACTCCTGTTCCTCGTAACCTTCGCGCCAATTCGATCGTCATTAAATTGATACATAACTTCGTTTTGAAATACGCAAAGATGTTCGAAAATGTGGATATTCTTTCGGGCACTAAGTGAAGTTTTTCTATATCGAAGCTTGGTACCATCTTGTGTGTCATGGAAGATACATTTATAATTCTGCTTGGAGCTGATGTCTTTAATAAAGGCAAGAGTAGGGTAGTTAGTAGAAACGGTCCAATATAATTGGTTTGCGCTATCAGGGAATATCCGTCTTCAGTCTTTTCGCCAGCTCCCGTAAATGTTCCTGCGTTGTTTATGAGTATGTCCAATCGTTTCTCTGTTTCGAGTATTCCAGCTGCGAATTTCTCGATCGACGTAAAAGATCCTAGGTTCAAATGGCGATATGTGACATCTGCGGTCTTGAACGTTTCCTTGATTTTGTTTATAGCGTCTATAGCCCTTTGTTCGTTTCTACATGCTAGTATGACTCTGGCTCCCCTTTGAGCCAGGTCTTTAGCGACCTCTAAACCTATACCACTGTTCGCGCCGGTCACTATAACAACTTTGTTCACTAAATGCACACTGCATTTACAAATACCGCGAGTGACATAGTTGTAAATGTATGCCAAAGGGAATATAAAAATTATTATTATTATGCAATAGATCACGATCATCGTAATGACGCGGAAGCTGTGTACAGACTGATATTGAAACATACGAACGCTTTAAAATAATATGAAGGTTTTCTACATCGAAACTACGAATCATGTGTTAAAATGACTTGTGATAATTAAATGAATCTTGTGATTTTATTT
Organism: Colias eurytheme; assembly: GCA_907164685.1. Taxonomy (NCBI): domain Eukaryota; kingdom Metazoa; phylum Arthropoda; class Insecta; order Lepidoptera; family Pieridae; genus Colias; species Colias eurytheme. Next base: position 17,921 of record CAJQZN010039951.1, read on the forward strand.
AAACAGCAAATTTTCGGATTAGAATAATATTTTGTGTATTTATTGTTCGATTAGTAAGTACGTAAATTGTATATTTCAGTTTATAATATGTTAAAGTGTATGTAGTATCCGGTTTAAACAGTCTAACCGCTATTTCAGACTTATTTATACATAAAATGGTATCAAAAAACTTTCAGTAGTTTATATAAAAAAATAATAAACTCTTTATTAGCAGGTAGGCAAAAATAAAATTAACAATTTATGTACTTACAATCTACTTAATCTAACAACCTACATGCTAAAAGGATTGCCGCTCAGCATTTTACAATGAAAAGCATAGACTTTCATTGCAGAGCTGATTTTCAGCGACACCTAATTAGAAAAACGATCGATGTGTAAAAGTAACAAATATTCCATTTATTCTTAAAAACGAATTACATATTTATAAAAGCAATTGAATTATTATTACATTTACAGAGATTAAGTCAAATAATCAGGGTCAAGGAAGTCTTTATCTTCAAAAACATATAAATATTTAACACTAATAACTTTAATGACGTGACAAAAACTATTTAAAGTAGTTATGTGTGTTTTTATAGCATTTTTTGTGATAGCGTTGTTTTAACGTTATAATAATTTACGAAGATGGCAGGTATTATAGTATTAATGGAATTAAAAAAAAAAAACTTTGATAATAACATTTTTTGTATTTATTACCTCAGAACTTTCGATTGGGTTAACGGATTTCGATAAATAGGTAAAGTTGATGTGGTATTAAAAAAATTAACTTTACGTGTATATAGAATCCCTCTTAAAAATTAGTTTAAAAGTTTTATTTCTTAAGAGTTTAATTCAAATACTGACACCAAGATATTTCCAGGGAGGATTGTATGAAGAAAATACAGAAACTGATGCGCGAACATAAATATGAGGACGCTGTTGGCACTTTCCGGGCGGCGAGGTATGTTTATATTTTATGTTTGATTATAATATTTAATCGTATAAATTTGAGGGTACTTACATATTATATCCATTCAAATTGCTTCATATTCAATGTTTTAACTATTTTAATGACTGATTTCGACTTAGATTTTTTCTTAATTTTTGAAGGAGGTACAATTAAAAGATTTTTTGGATTGTATAGAAATGCACTAACTATAAGTTTATTTTTTAAAATATTTCTATAGAGAAGTGTGGCCGGAAGAAGGTATTTTTGGTGTGGAAGGGATTCAAGAACACGAAGAGTTAGATATGCTAGAAACTATCTATAGCACTGACTTGGGAGTTGAAATTACAGGTAGTGTATACTAAAATTATATGGATAAGTTTGTGTATTTGTTTAAACAAGCTTATCTCAGGAACTAGTGAATCGAATAAAAAAAAAACATGTTATGGTTCATGTTAAACTTAGAAATAAAATATTATTTTGTGTGAAATAAAATATTTACAATTGCTCTAAAGTAATTGAAAAATTAGTTCCTTCTAGTTTTAAAAAGAGTTTTTTGTTTCAGAAAATGTTGAAGAAGACAATCAAGAAGATAATTCAGAATATGATGAAGAAGGTAAGTAATATACCTACTTATTATTATTTTTAAATGAATTTGTAATCCCGAGTCATAGAGCCAGAACCTTTACATTTTAAATTTCATACCAAAAAGGCGAATAAATATGATCGTCCTTATTTTAAAGCGTTTTTTTGAAACCTTTACAAAAATATACCTTTTTCAAGTTTTTAGTATAGAAAAACTAGCAAACCGGGCGAACTCCGTTTCGCCACCAGAGACACCTTTTCTTTGCTATAAACCTCACGGAGCCCGTGACCTTTCCAACGAATGCAAAACCGTGGAAATCGGTTCGTGTGTTCTGGAGTTATAGCGTCAGGAAGGAAAACCCGACTTATTTTTATATAGTAGATTATAAAGCTATTCTATGTATAATAAAATATGTACAATGACACCAGTAATTTCTATAAACAGATAATTTATTCTTATAATTTAATATATATTTTCGTTTGTTAGATGAAGAAGAGGAAGATAGAACCACTTCAGTGGTAGAAACTGAATTTGACTTCCAGGACTTCGTGCAAAGGTAAATCTTATATATAAAATTCTCGTGTCACAATGTTAGTCTGCATACTCCTCCGAAACGGGTGGACCGATTCTCATGAAATTTTCTGTGCATATCGGGTAAGTCTGAGAATCGGCCAACATCTATATTTCATATGTACCACGGGCGAAGCCTGGGCGGACCGCTATTAGAATAAAATATTATGTAGATACATTAAAATATGTTATAGGCAACGTTAATATAGTCCATTGGACATTTTTCGAAAATATATTTTATTTATAAGGTTACATAGGATGATTGTGTATATCCTCACAATTATCCGAGAAAAAAAATAGTAGAAAAGTACATTATTCCTGAATGACGTAGTCTATAGGTATTTTATTTTGTTTTTTCCCTGATCGACTTAGGCGAGCCGGTATACAAGCGTTTAGAGCAATAGTTTTATATCGTATATTAATGTTATAAAAATTCTTTGTAATAATTTTTTTTTCGACGTCAGTCAATGTCTAGACTTTGACTACTAATTAGCACTTAATGTGTTATTTGCATTTCCTTCAATTTGCATTATATGTATAAACCTAAGATTTAAATCAAATATTTAACACTACTTTTTTAGAAGTTTCCATGCGTTTTTCAAGGCTATAAAAATAAGTACTTATCTATATGTTCTACGGATTGAAAATTATATAGGTACCTACTACTCATAATAAAATAATGGCTATCATGTTATTAAGCTATTCAGAGGTCCTGGGTTCGATTCCCAGTGGAGACGAAGAAATAAATGTCTCGGTCTGGCAGGACACCGAAGGCTGATCACCTACTTGTCCCTAAAGAAAATCGATCAGTGAAACAAATGTATAATTCATCTGTCCCTTAGGCCTTACATACCACTCGGGGACATGGGACTTCATATACTATAATACAACTGCCAAAAAAAACATAAATCTTAATACATTGAGTTACATGTACTACGTACTAGAGAGGACATCGGTACTTCACTATTTTTAACACGAGTTAGAGTCAATCGTCTCAAACTCAATTTTTTTTGTTACATTGATTGGTTTTAATTGATAAGTTTATTCATATTTTTTTAATAAGACAAACAATATGTATTTGTTACATTGATTGGTTTTAATTTATAGCTAGCGACCCGCCCCGGCTTCGCACGGGTGCAATTCTGATACTAAATATACACTACATAAAAACTGTGAACGTTGTATTATGAATATAAAAACATAGCGGCCCGCTCCGGCTTCGCAAATCGCACGTGTATAAAATAGATAGCCGGGCGGCCGGTACCGGTACGCTACGTCCCGCAATTTTAAATCTGTAATATCTTCGAAAATATTCACTTAAATCATACGGTGTAAAGGGCAATATAGATCTATATTAAATGAACAATGTATTCAAGGTATTTAATTGGTTAAGAATAAATGCTGTATTGGTTAAAATCGCTTCGAAAATTAGCCATTATTTGTCGTAAAAAGTAAATGAATAAAAAAAAGTTATTGTGGGTTATCCATAAGAGATAGACATATACCATCGCGGACTTTTCTGTTGACCTTTTCAATGTGTATAATACTTAGTACATTATTTTGATAAAACTCGTAGGATTCAGCCTGCGTTTGCAATGTAAGCGGAAAAAATGTAATTTTTTACGACATCACATTAGAAACTTCAAAAATAACAGTACTTCTCCACTATTTAATGGATGTTATTATACATATAAACCTTCCTCTTGAATCACTCTATCTATTAAAAAAAACCGCATCAAAATCCGTTGCGTAGTTTCAAAGATTTAAGCGTACAAAGGGACATAGGGAAATAGGGACATAGGGACAGGGAAAGCGACTTTGTTTTATACTATGTAGTGATAAGAGGCAGAATATCTACAAAGTGTATGATTCACTATAGCCGCCCCCCGCCGCCCCCCGCCGCCCCGCTTGTCGCACAGATTTTGTTCTTGGTGCCCTCTCTAGTAATAATAAAATAAAATAAAATAAAATTTATTAGCAACTTCAAATATAACATTACAATATTGCTCCGCCTTCTGAACTAGGTAATTACCTGTATCTCAGAAGGCAGTGCCTTCCCTTACAAATTCCATATTACATTATATTTGGCAAGTTAACAAAATAAATTTTAGTGACTAATGATGAAAGAATACAAAGCAAATGATTAAGAAAATAAAAGAATATGATTTGGGCCGATGGACATAATACCTCAATGTCTTAATATTAATCTATCCTTCTAGATTCTGCCATCCCCGCGTAGTAAGCGCGTGTGCATCTCTATTAGAAAAATACGATAAAAACACTCCATACACAAACCATTGTATTGTGAAAATGCTGCACCGTATTGCATGGGATTGTAAACGACCGGCCATGATGTTCCAAGCGTCCATGTTTCTGACGTTCCAGAAGATTCTGGGAAATCGGATTGCGCATTTTAAGGTTAGTATTAAACGGCTAGAGAATAGGTTTTTAGTATAAAAAGTTGTGTTAAAAAGTTGAATTATAGTATTATAATCTATTTTGTTCAAAAAAAATGCCTGGAAGAGATTGTTTTTTTTTGTTTGTGGGTTTGTGTTTTGTGCTCTCGCCATGTTTTCGGTTATAATTACGTTATTTTATGTATTCTCAGGTTGTAGAATGTTTTATAAAAAAAAAATACTTAGTATACACGTATAGTAAGGTTATCATTATCTGTGGTATACACGTTATTTTATCCTACGTTAATAAATAACATGTAACATAACACATTGCAAATAAATATATATAATACATAGATAAACAAATATATTTGTCTAGATAAAAGACGGTATTCATATTTCAGTCTAGATCCAGACTAGCCAATTTATAGTCTGACAAAACTATTTTGGCAAGATACAAAAATCGTATCTAATGTATTTCTATATGGTATTATTAATTACAAGAATAATAAGAAGGAATAATAAATAAGAATATAATATTATTTATTAAGGGCCGATTTTTCAATACTTGGATAAAACTTATCCGTCCAATAAAGTATTACACGATAATATTAAAATGTCACGTAAACTGTCAAATACGGGCAATTAGAATACGTTTTTAAAATGGTAGTCTTATACATTATTCGACGAATAAGTTTTAACCAAGGATTGAAAAATCAGCCCTAAAAGTAATAAGATCCAATTAAATTTACCAGTGTTTTAACCTATCCCTATACCTAATAATAAATAATTTATTTCCCATACAGGAACTCGAAAAATTCGCCATCTACATAGTAAGGAAATTCACAGAAATAGCCAGTAAGAGTCCTAAAGCGTTCATAGAATTACTATTTTGGACCAACTCTAAAGATGCGATCGATGTTGAGTGTGGATACGATCTTTATACTGATTCTAGGTAAATATAAAAAATTGTTTCTTTTTTTGGAAATTTCAACCAACTGCAAAAAAATCTATTTTTGTTGTCTACCCCAAAACTTGTGATTGGAAGAACCGACATTGGTGATAATTTTATTAGAAATCAGTATTGTTTTTTTTGATACGTTTGATATTTTGGAGAATATTTTGATTGGCCCGGGAAAATAAATGTGTTCTAATTATAACTCAAAACGGCTGAACGGATTTAAGTGATTTTTTATTTGTTGGATTTATCTTCGCTCGGTTAGGATAATAAGTCGTAAAAATTTTAAAAACTTATTGCAAGAGTTTAGATAATTAATATATACTTAAAAATAAAACTTTGTTATCCCTACTATCCCCACTAATATAATAAATGCGAAAGTAACTCTGTCTGTCTGTCTGTTACGCTTTCCCGCTTAAACCTCTCAACCGATTTTGATGAAATTTGGCATAGACAATCTTTAGACCCTGAGAAAGAACATAGGCTACCTTTTATCAAAACACCACGCAGGCGAAGCCGCGGGCGGAAGCTAGTACTTTTATATGAATAATAGTTGGTTTATGTATCCTTATTTAAGTTGTGAAGACGTTACTTACTCACGAAAACAGCACTCAACCGGTTTACAAACACTTAAAAGGAAGGCTTGAGAGGTGTTGTTTATATCAAGTTAATTATGAAAGTAATTCTGAGTTTATAAATATACTTATTTAAAAATAACTAAGTAACATTTTTGCTACCAGTTATACAGTAACTAGTTAGGTAATTCTTGGAAAATATCATATAATATTCTCGCGGCACTGTGCTTGTAATTAGACTCCTCCGAAACAGCTCGACCGATTGTCATGAAATTTTATTCGAAAGGTCGATAGGAAAGGTGCGAATCGGCCAACATTCACGTTTCATACCCCCAAAATATAAGACTAAGGCAAAACAACGAGTAGTTTGTAGAGTCAGCTACTACTTCTATAAATCACATTTTTGAATATATGTTCAAGCGTTTTCACACTAAATTATTTTCTACACTTAAATCTTTAAAACTAACTTAAACTTTCTCATTGCGCCAGTCCTATAGGTCCAAATGTGATGACATACATTAGCTTTACTCGATAAATGGACTATCTAACAGTTCAATTATTTTTCAAATCGAACCCGTAGTTCCTGAGATTAGCGCCTTCAATCAAACCTGCTCTTTATAATATTAGTACTTACAGATTAAATTTCCCTATCACTACATAGTATAAAACAAAGTCGCTTTCTCTGTCCCTATGTCCCTTTGTATGCTTAAATCTTTAAAACTACGCAACGGATTTTGATGCGGTTTTTTTTAATTGATAGAGTGATTCAAGAGGAAGGTTTTAGTATATAAGTAGTATATAGTGTAGTATATTTATTAGGTTTTAGACAAAGCGGGCGAAGCCGCGGGCGGTAAGCTAGTATTTTCATAAAATAAAATTTTTATAAACAATAAACAATCCGAGTATATTAAGATAACGCTCGTATAGCTCCATTTTACAATCAGTATTTGGATAGCCGCCAAAGAGCACTCATAATTCAGATTCACAGCTACAACTAGTTTTGGCGAGCGGCTTTGCTTGTGTGAATTATATCCCCATGGGCTAGTAAGGGGCGTTTGTTTTAACACTGCTTCAAAAAATTACATACAGATTAGATGTTGATTTTCGAAAAAAAGCCTCATATGTTCCCAAAATACACACAATTTTTCAAAATATTAGAGGTTGATTTTCGAAAAAAGCCTTAAGGCAAGCCAAAATTAAATTTCCTTCTAATATTTTTACTGTGAAAGTAACTCTTTCTGTCTGTCTCTTCTCGTCTTAACCACTCAATTAAATGTAATGAAATTATTGATATAGTTTTAGAACCGACAAAAAACATAGGATAGGTGAATTATATAAAGTTCTAATTAGAACTATGCGGCTTTTTCTTAGTAAACTAGTCTTATAAAATTATTCTGTACAAAAAATACTTATATCTCGAAAAACTTATATTTCGAAACGTAATATTCGCGATCAAAAATATACCCAATGGTCCATTTTAACTTTATTCATATCTTCGTAATCGTCTGGCTTTGACATAACAATGTGTTTCGCAGCGGGCCCGTCGAAAAGTTACGATAAAGATCGTGCTCTCAATGCTTTATTTTTAGATAGAGCAAATATTGATTTTAGTACAGATAAAATATTAAAAATGTTCTGCTAGTACTAACCACATGTATGTAGTGGGGGTATGAAATATTCCTAACTAGCTTTCCGCCCGCGGCTTCACTTGCACAGTCTAAAAGTTAATTTTCTTAATAAACGAAGGAAGGTGTTATTTCTCCAACTGAAATAGCACGTTTAAACATATAACAAATATCCTCGATTCTTAGGGGATTTTTACTGTGACTACCAAAAAATAGCTATGATTTTCTAATGTATGTATGTGTTTACACTCTTAACTTGGTTCAATTGTATTTGGTATAATTTATGTTTTATAATGTCATACCAACTATAAAAATACCAATTTCTATATACAAGTAACACCTCTAACTTATTCACTGTTTAAATTTTCCCAGTCATAACTTCGTTTAAAAAATCCCTGCATTTATTCGCGTAAAAGTATTAGCTCCAATATTATAACTTTAACACAAATACTGCAACGAAACTCGAATATTCCCGAAGGATCGAGAATTTAATCAGGACATGAACGGAATAAAGAAAGAAAGAAAGGAAATCTCATTTCGTAAACTTTTTGATTGCCCAAATTCGTAATTAGAGTCAACTTGCAAAATAAATTGCCTCTTACGTTGTATATTTAAAGAATAATTTAACCTTTTGTATGGGAAATTGAATTGTTTGTACGAAGGTGTGCAATTAGGTTTTTATTTTTTAATTTAGAATCTGTAAATTGTATTTTCATTTTACGTTATGAACATTGTTTTAAAATTAAATTTTAAGATTGCAGTCTTTTATGGACCATATTCTAAATAGCTTGTTTGTTGTAAATATCTAATTTAAAGAACTAATGTAAAGACAAACACATGTTTGTGTCATTATATTGGTCAAAAATACATTATTTAATTCATTTTATGGGAACTAAGAGAAAACATTATCGATACCACATTAAACTACAGTCTAACCTTAACGTAAATTTAAATAATATTCAATGAAAAAATGTTGAAATTAAAACAAATACCAAGAACTAGGTTCTATTTGTTTGTTTGTTTTCTAATATTGTTTTATCATATAGGGATAAGCCAGGAAAGAATACTTGGTCAGAAGAACAAGAGGATGAATTACGGAATCTATACATGGAGAATCAGAGCAATCCACAGACAGATCAGGGTAAGTTTATAGAAATAATTATTATTTATTTTATGTTTATTGTTATTGATTTAGTGTACTTGTTTAAAATTTTTGAAATTAACGTTAAAAGTCTTAAGTTTGACACATACGTGTAATAATATCGTATGAGGACTTTGTTTTCATTTATTTGTGTTGTGAAATTAAATAGGTACCATTACCAAAACATCTGCAAGAAAAACAAAAACACAAATACGTAATGCTTTAAATAACATCTTCAATGCTAATGAAGTTTTATTCAAACTTAAAACATAGGTACGTACTCTTTGGAAAATTTGCTCTTTAAGGTGCTAAAAAGGGATTTAAACATAGTTGAGACCCCTTAAGTTACTAAAAAGCATTTTCTAGTGGTCTAGTAGTGGTGGGGCCTTAAGGAAAGTTTGGTGACAAATTAAGTTTCGAATCCTAGTCAAAAGCTATACCAAACATATCTACAAAATAAAGAGCGTGTGTGCCCAGCACACGTGTCAGAAGTGAAACTTTGGCAAGGTTCAAAGATACCAAAATTGTCGCCTTACTCCATGACATGACGGTATTGCCATGACGCGACCTTGAAATTTTACTATCACGCCTAAAGAAGTTTCACTTCAAAAAATCTCTAAGTCATAATGTTATCCTTTAGGTTGTAAGAAGAGATTTAAACAAGGTTTAGATAATAATATAGTTGATTGTACTCCAAGCAAGTATGGTGCCAAATGGAGTCAAATCCTAGTCAAATTTGAAAACTATCAAGTACAAAAAAACATGCTCTAAACATCAAAATACCCTCTTTTTAAAAGTATTCACATTTCCTAGAGCAGGAATCAACAGACATAATACACCAATTAAATTAATTCCCAGTCGAGACGTCTTAAGTTTCCACCAACAGTTATTCGTGCTGCGAAATTAATATCATTTCCTCGTAAAAGGCATTTTCTTTCACCTTCCCCGTGATATAATGTTACTCTTGAGAAAGGGTATTTACTAGAGTCAGATTTCTGTAATTGCTTTATTTATGTTTTGCACTTTTTGTATTGGAGATAGGAAGAGAAATAATTTGTATTTATAACTTGTTATATGAGTTTTTTGAAGTGAAAACTTCTTTAGCGGCGTTGGGTATAAAATCTTAAACTCGCGCCAGAACACGTGGCCTGATCGAAAAAGCGTAAGACGGATGTTTTTTTTTAGCCCTTATATTCCATGCGTAAGACGGATACCATTCCAAAATATCAAACATGCTGAACGTTAATAATCAAGTTTTCACTTCTGCCGGCACTCCCGGAGTGCAACCCGTCTTTTTTTTTAAGTTTGAAGGTCTGAATTTCATTAGACTGCCTTATATTGATTTTCATCTATACAAATATTATAAAGAGGAAAGGTTTGATTTTTTGTTTGTTTGTTTGTTTGTATGAATTGAATAGGCTCCGAAACTTTTTTTTTTTTTTTTTTTTTAAATAATATTATTATAGGTAGACATGATTCACCACCACCGACCGCGTCACCGCGTTCCATCAGGTGGGACTGTGGTCAAATGTCTACCTAGAAAATGCCTATTTATTCGCCTCTTGAAGGAACCCATATTGTACTTCTCTGGAAAGACAGACGCTGGCAGGGAGTTCCACTCCTTGGCGGTTCGCATTAAGAATGACGACGCAAAGCGAGAAGTGCGAGCAGTCGGCATTTCCACCAAGTAAGGATGGTAGCCTGCAGTGCGCCTGGATGTCCGTTGAAAAAAAGGGGAAGCAGGGATGATGCTGTGCAGTTCAGTGGCGCATTCGCCGAAGTGTAAGCGATAGAATACCGAAAGGCTGGCAACTCTTCGGCGATGAGTAAGACTCTGAAGGCGGTTTTCAGCTAAGTTATCGTCGCCTATAATTCTTTTGGCACGTCTTTCCATCGCTTCCAAAACATCAAGGTGGCATTTGGCAGTGCCTGCCCACAGGTGGCAGCAGTATTCCACACAAGATCTAACTTGCGCTTGGTAAAGATTTAGAAGCTGTTGTGATGTGAAATACTGCCGCACCTTAGATAGTATGCCAAGTTTTTTGGCTGCAAGTTGTGCTTTGGACACTATGAACCGCCCGAAGTTGAGATTTGGCGATAAAGAAACGCCTAGCATCTCCAAGTGGTCCGCAAATTCTATCGCCACTCCTTGGAAACTGGGAGTCAAGGTGAGAGGACTCTTTTTGGCTGAAAATAGACAAGCCTGGGTTTTTGCAGCATTAAATCTGACTAAATTCGCTTCTCCCCATTGAGATACATTTTGTAGTGTCAGATTCACCCGCTGAATCATGGCCTCCCTTTCCATTCGAATCATGTCTCCTGTAGCACGAGCATTAGATAGGTACCTCTCTACAATGGTGCAATCATCTGCATACCCGAAGATGTTTGATTGCAGTAGATCATTTATGTGAATCAAGAAGAGAGTTGCAGAGAGGACAGACCCCTGAGGTACACCGGCATTAATGGCCAATTGATCAGACGAGCAGCCATCAATAACTACTCGAATGGATCTTTCTCTCAAGAAGTCGGCTATCCAAGCTGTGAGGAGTGGAGGTAAACCGTAAGAAGGAAGCTTGCTTATAAGGGAATTATGCCAAACTTTGTCAAAGGCCTTCGAGATATCCAATGACACTGCTAATGCTTCGCCATGGTTCTCAATAGCCTCTCCCCATAAGTGAGTCGCGTGCACTAGGAGATCCCCAGTTGATCTCTTTGGGCGAAAACCATATTGGCGATCGCTCAAAAGATCATTGGCCTCTAGATATGCGAGCAATTGATTGTTCAATGCACGCTCCATAATCTTACAGATTATGGACGTGATTGAGATCGGACGGTAATTTGTAGGATCAGCACGGCTTCCCTTCTTTGGTACGGGCTGTACGTTGGCAACCTTCCAAGCTTTAGGTACGATTCCGGAAGAAAGAGAAAGGCGAAATAGGCGTGTCAGTATCGGAGACAACTCGGGTGCACAGGTCTTGAGAACCAACCCAGGAATACCGTCAGGTCCGCAGGCTTTATTCACGTCAAGATTTTGCATTATTTTTAAAACATCTTTATGGATAATACGAACTTTAGACATAAAGGAACCGCAGTGGGGTATGTTAGGTGGACTAGCGTTTGTATTATCGAGACGTGAATTATTGGCAAAGAGTGACGCCAGAAGATCAGCCTTCTCTTTTGCTGTATGAGCCAAATTACCGTCAGGTTTCAAGAGAGGTGGCAGTGAAGGGTGAGAAAAGTTACACTCTATAGCTTTCGCTAAGGACCAGAAAGCTTTACTACCGGGAGGGTAGCTTGCCAGCTTATCACCTGTTCGTCGGATATGATCATATCGAGCTCTCTTCAGTACTTTTTTGCATAACTTGGCAGCTCTATTGAATGATCTCTTTCTAGCACCAACATCCGGTAATTTGTGGAACCGAGCATCGACCCATGATTTAAAGGCGTTCTGTTTAGCAAGTTCTGCATTCCTACATTCTTTGTTAAACCACGGTCTAGCTTTATTGACATCGGAAATATCAGAGAATGGAATAAAATATTCCATACCTTGCCGGATAACATCGGCAACATCGTCTGCAACTTTTGACGGGTCGGTAGAAGAGAAACAAACTTGCCGCCATGGATATGAAGCAAAAAAGTGGCGCATCTCGTCCCAGTCAGCTAATTTATATCGCCAAAGTCTTCTTTTTCCTCTTAAAGTAGTATCCGGAGGAGTAAATGTCGACACGGATTTAAACTCCGAAACTACTTGGCAGATTTGAAAAATTCTTTCACTGTTGGAAAGCTACATCATTTCTGAGTGACATAGGCTAGGTTTTATCCCGGAAATCCCACGGGAACGGGAACTATGCGGGTTTTTTTTTGAAAACGCGGGCGAAGCCGCAGGCGGAAAGCTAGTATAATACTAAAAGGAGAAGCAAATTGTTATTTGTATATGGATACAGTTGCAAGTGAAAATATATTAATTCAAACTATTCTCACGAGTCTTTTGACCCGGTTTTTCCTGGTCTGGCATCAAGAAAATATAGCCTTTGTTACTCGCTAAAGATGTATATTTCAATTAAAGTGAAAAAACTAGTCATGTTGTTTACAAACAAATAAGAAATCGAATCTACCCTCTTTATAATATAGATATCGATTATTTTTTTTTCTATAAAAAGGAGGTTATGTGCAATTAGTTAAACCAGAATATAAATTGGATTGCAAATAGAAGTATAGTAAGAATTCATATGCGTGGAGCATTAAATTGGTACCACAGTATATTTCAAATCACAGTAGCACAGTTGTAATATTTATTATTATCAGAATATTAGCTAAATTAAATGATTTTTTTCTTTATTTTCCATTTATATTAAATTCAACCTCCTCCAAAACGACTTGTACCATTATAATTTTTTGTGTCTACATTCGGTAGGTAGACCTGACTCACAGGGGTATAATAAATAGTCGGATCCACTGGTCATAAACTATTTTTATACCCCTGAGTGATAAGGGTGTCCCGAACGTTTGGCTCAGCTAAATAAAAATAACGTTTCATGGTTTTTTATTGTTTTATTCTTACCAAGTTAATGTTTAGGGGACCTAGTCCCTATTGCTTCGTATTTTTCTTTTCACCGACTTCAAAAATGAATGTTGTCAATTCTGGTCAGGACTGCATTTTTTTGGCTTCTTACCTCAGAACTTTGGACTGGGTGAACCAATTTTGCTATTTTTTGTGAAAGAGTGTCTCCCATGTGATCTGATTTAAATTTCGTCCATTACTGAAAGTGTTTTAGTTTTTTTGTTATTAATAATGATTCAATAATAGTTAAGGTTTTAACGATAGGCTATTCAACAAACGTCAAGAACAGTTATTTCTATACAGAATTATCAAAGACATTGTGGTTAGGGTGGTGTACCATTATGTCTAAATCAGTCGTATTGTACCGACTGTGGTGGTCAGCCAAGGCTTTGATTGTTCGCTATATAAACAAAGACTATTATATAAAATGAAAAATACATTTTACAATATTTGCGGATTGTTTCTGTTTAGTTCATCTGTCAGTCAAAAAGACGAGTATATGAAAATTAACGTCAAAAAGTGTTATCCATACTAATATTATAAATGCAAAAGGAACTCTGTCTTGTCTGTCTGTTACTCAATCACGCCTAAACTACTGAACCAATTTGCATTAAATTTGGTATGGAGATATTTTGATACCCTAGAAAGGACATAGGCTACCTTTTATTGCGAAATATGTACCACGGGCGAAGCCGGGGCGGACCTCTAGTATAATATAATAGTACTGTATATCAGCTAGTGTTGCAACCGGCTCTTGCAATCACATATTTTCTATAAAAAAAAAAAACTAAGAATTGATATATCGCTGAACGGGGACATAGGACATTTACATATTTCCCTTATATTTTTGGTGCTTTGTAATGCAATGCACAAATTGACTTTGATATTGTTTTATTTGTGATATTGTTTTATTGTTAAATACTTTTTTATTTTTTTGTCAACAGACGTAATAGACTGGATCCTAGACAATCTAATAGACCAGACTCGAACCCGACGCAACGTGATAGCCAAACTTAAAGATCTGGGTCTTATATTCAAAGCACCAACCAAGAAAAGTAATAAGGAGAGAAGAATACAGAAAGAGTTTAGTGAAGAAGAAGATAGCTTGTTGGAAGAATTGTGGACGCAGTATAAGGATTCGGAAGGTATGTGAATAATTAAAAAAAATTGGTTGTCTGTAAAGTCGGTTTACTGACGATAGTTCGTGACAACGTCCGATTGTGCTTCTTTGTCGCTCGTTCCGCGCTCTCGCTCGCACTTCAAGCCTTACATGGAACGCCTCAGAGCGAGGTAACGCCGCATGAGTCATGTTTTTTCGTGCTTGCAGCCGGCTCGATCGAATTATAAGACGTTGTCAGGTCAAAAACTTTTTTTGGTAGGAGTAGGATTTTTAAGGGAATAACTTTTTGTTTTTAGTAGGTTACTTGGTCATTTCGATTACTCCAAATCTTTTTTTTTTATATTACAGACATAAATTTAGCTCTCGCTGCACTTGCGCCCGTGGTTTAAGTCATTTAATAAGTCATTTTCATGGTGTAAACTTTCATTACACAATTCAAATTGATCCCCTTGGTGTAGAATTTATAAAAATTTCAGCCCGATCGGTCTAGTTGTTTAAGCTGTGCGTTTATAGACCAGCCAAACATCTTTGCGTTTTATGTATGTAGGAAATTCTCAAAAAAAGTCTTAAAACTAGACCTACATATTTAATACATCCAATACTACAATGTCACAAGACCCCACAATCCCACATATAAAAGTTTACGCAGAAACATCTGTTATAGGCCCGAGTCACGTTTGTGGGACTCCATCTTATTGTCCGAATTCCGTAACCTAATGAAATATTAACGGAAGAAATACTATTTTGTTTTTAATATTTAGCAAGGAGTCTGGGTTAATAGGTGTTGTATACAATACCTATTTTGTATTATGTAATACTAGCTTTCCACCCGCGGCTTCGCCCGCATTTTCAAAGAAAAACCCGCATAGTACCCGTTCCCGTGGGATTTCCGGGATTGCGTCATTTTCCCGGGATAAAAAGTAGCCTATGTCCTTTCTCGGGTATCAAAATATCCCCATACCAAATTTCATGAAAATTGGTTCAGTAGTTTAGGCGTGATTGAGTAACAGACAGACAGACAGAGTTACTTTCGCATTTATAATATTAAGTATGGATTAAATTAGTTGGAAGATAGAATTAGAAGGAAAATTGTTGAATCGGAGAGTTTTGATTGAACCTAAGGACTGAACTATTAAATGGACGGTCTTTGGTGTAACAGAATAAAGAGAATTGAAAATCTTAAAAACTTCATTTCTTTAACGTCTAGATATAGACCACAAACATTTCTACGTTTATAGACAAAAATAAACGGTTAGAAACAAAAAATAAAACAGTAAACATTTTCTCCAACCTATAAACCCAAGATCAACATTACATTACTTACATTATTTTAGGCTATTGATCCTCAATATCACACGAAGTAATATTTAAAACTAAAATTAATAAAGATGTTTAATAAAAAAAAACTTTAAAATTTTTAGTATTTATAGGCAATGCCAATAGTTTTAAAACAACTATAGCAGTATCCTTTCATGACACCGATCGATTCCTTTGTTCCGTGATGCAATAAAACTTATGTCGTTTTGTCTCTAAAGATTTCTTGTTCGTACAGTTGGAAAAAACTTATCTGACATCATAGGTATGATATTATTTTTATATTGTATTCATTTATAGTTTAACAAAAGTTAGTTAAGAATATTATGCGTTTGCTCACCCGCATTTGTACATTTTTATTTTTTGATCGCATGATAATCTAATATAAATAAATTTAAATTTAAATATTTCAGAACAATTTTCACACAGGGCACGATCTGATCCCACAGTTGGCTGATAAACATACATATATAACTTTAAATAAATACTTCAACCGGCCAACCGGTCAGTCAATCCATCCAGGTGGATTAGGACCTAAATTGATAAATCTATTTTTCAGTACATTAAAATTAATTGAAATATTAGTCTAATTTCCAATGAAGAATTTTGCTTAGTTTACGATATAGGATAGCATTTTAAAGTAATAATCAGACCTTTATTTCAATTTATGACCCGAATAGACCAGAATCTTTTCATTTCGAGTAAGCGTTCTAAATAAAGGGTTTTAATACACAATGATCAGTTTTTGCAGAGTTATGTGTATTTATCAAAATTGTTGTTCCCTTTTTTAATAACAGTTTTATTTTTAGATCCAATGGCGCTTATAATGCCCAGAATGCCGAAAAAGCGACAAAAACGCAGTTTCATAGACCGTTTATTGGAACTCGGCTTGATTCAAGACAAAAAAGAGTGTCGTAAGAAGAGACAGAGAAAGGAAACGAGCGGCCCTCAAGGTGAGATTTAGAACATAGAAATGAGTAGAGTAGATTGTTGTTGCTAGTGGCCCTGCCTTCCAAGCCAGAGGTCGTGGGTTCGATTCCCACCCGGGGCAAATATTTGTGTGATGAACATAGATGTTTGCTCTGTGTCTGGGTGTTAATTATCATATGTATGTTTATCAGCCATCTGGTTTCCATAACACAAGCGAAAGCTTAGTATGGGATCAGATCGTGCCGTGTGTGAAAATTGTCCTGAAATATTTAACAAATAATGAATTTCAGATGACACAGACTCCGAATCGAAAGAATCAAATTCAGAAAGCGATAACTCAAGAAGTCCCTCACCAGTTAGAATAAAACCAAAGAAGAAAGATTCCAGAAAGAAAGAAGAGAGGAAAAGAAACAACAAGAGAGTTGATATGAGTGCGAAAGAGATAGCAAGAGTTATGGTTAAAGCTGTTGATAATGGTGAGTATGAGTGATTAATTTATTTATCCCGTCGTAAACATTATTTATATAATATAAAAATTCAAGTTTATTTACCCCACACCAATCAAAAGTAATGTTTGAAAATTTTTTGGAAGACAATAATGACTTTAGCACGTATTTATTCCTTAAAAGGTATTTAATAGCTAATTATTTTATAATTAATCTTATATATAAAAATGAATCGCAAAATGTGTTGGTAAGCGCATAACTCGAGAACGGCTGAACCGATTTCGATAATTCTTTTTTTATTATATTCCTTGAAGTACGAGGATGGTTCTTATGTAGAGAAAACGTAAATATTATGTACCACGGGCGAAGCCGGGGCGGACCGCTAGTACTCTTATAAAAATGGACAAAAAACTCATTCAGTTATTAAATTCAAAAATCTCATTACTAACCAACTTACCAATCAAAAAGCCATGGGAAAAATATATAAAAAATACAAGAACGTCTAAAAGCTATTTATAGAATCCAATATAAAATTTGATTTGATGTTGATTTGAATCAAAATACGAAATGAAAATGAATATATTGAACGCGAAAGAAAAGTCTACCAGTAAATATTATCAACGATAAGCGTATTAAAAAAGAAACAAGGTTATAATATGAAGTATAATATATCGGCTTTAAATTATTTGTTACAAAACAAAAATGCACTTTATAGTTTTGACAATTCTAGGTCGATTATATTTAGTTAACTAAAAAATTCAAAACGAATCTACCGAAACACAAAAGTTTCATAAAAATCGGTCAAGCCGTTAAGAAGTTTGTTACAAACAGACACGGGAACAATGCCAATATTGGACCACTTCTGAACGACTAACAAAACATAAATTAATTTAATCAATGCTAAAATTCGTATAAAGTTCCTAGATTGCCTTTTTTTAAGTCAGTCAAAAGTAATAACTTCAGTATAATAAGATCACTTACTTCACACTCCAAAAAGTGAACGCGTAAATAAAGATTTTTCCATTTCTACCCTCTACAGAGAGCTTTTAAATATTTTATTGGAAGTAAACAGATCGCGTTTATCAAGTAAAATATTATTCCCTTGTGCTAAAATATATAATAAATATTATGAATCTGTATTTATCTAAATATGAAAGATTTTGTGAAACATTATCGTATTATATTTATTCGCTTGCTTTGTGAAATGAAAGTACGGAATTTTATTTATAAAAATATAAAAATAGTCTTAAAATACTTCTTGGACAGAAATATCAAAGCATAAGTTCCTCTGAAATGAGAATATTCATAAGTAAGATAAATGACTGTACTTCTCCTTTCTCGAAATAAATTATATGTATAAGAAATTACACACGAGGCCGGGTTAAATATTAGTTTGAATGTAATAAGAATGTACTGCGATTCTACACAACTGCCTAATTGATGTAGACAATTGATAACAAATCGCAGCAAGTCAACGACTTTTGTGAGGGTAGTTGGGTCAAACGTCGTATAAACATCGTCGGAGCCCCTAGACACGATTCGTACGAATGTGCCACGAGTCAAAGGAAAGCGGCTTTTTATAGTATTTGACAAGCGGACATGAAATAATGACAACTACATACAACTATTCATCCACAAAAATATTAAAAATACATAATTCTATTTGTGGATAAAAATCCTTATTTGATTTGTCATATTATAAATTCGGAGTATAATGTATTGTCACGCTCGGGTCGTCGTCCGAAATTGGAACTTTTCGTACTATTGACTTTCACTTGACATTGAAACGAAACGTACACAACAACAACGTCATAATTTTATATATATACTAGCGGCCCGCCCCGGCTTCGCCCGTGGTACATATGAAAAATAGATGTTGGCCGATTCTCAGACTTACCCGATATGCACAGAAAATTTCATGAGAATCGGTCCACCCGTTTCGGAGGAGTATGCAGACTAACATTGTGACACGAGAATTTTATATATAAGATATCATCCCGATATGTCGAAATGACCTTAAAATATATACGACAAGATGACCCAATATATATTTACTAGCTTTCCACCCGCGGCTTCGCCCGCGCAGTCAAAGAAAAACCCGTTCCCGTGGGATTTCCGGGATAAAACCTATCCTATGTCCTTTCTCGGGTATCAAAATATCTCTATACCAAATTTCATGCAAATTGGTTCAGTAGTTAAGGCGTGGTTGAGTAACAGACAGACAGACAGAGTTACTTTCGCATTTATAATATTAGTATGGATGATATAAGATTATTAAAAATACTATTAAACGGATTTTAAACACGACTAATGGCTGATTTTTCAATGCTTGAATAAAACTTATTCGTCGAATAACGTATTAAACTACCACGCTTTAAATAACTGTAAGCTGTATCTCATTGTAGTAGTAATTGTACACATTTTGTTGGGTTGCGATCTGCTCCCGAAATTGATATGTCGCCTATCGTCGTCTGGCAAGGTCCGGCACACCTGTTGTGTGTATTTAATTTAAATAAATAAATAAATAAATAAATCCTATCTTTTAATACCTAATTTAACTTCCTTTCCACCTCCCTTCCCCTACTTACCTCCTAATCAAATCCTTTTTATTCTTAATCGCCTTTCTCAACGGTTCCCTTAACATTAATTGCACGAAATCCTGCAACTCCGCATATATAGCAGCCCTTCTTGCTGCGTCCGCGAAAACTGTCTCCATTCGAGCCACTAATACTTGTAACCCTTTTATCATTGCTATCACTTCGATTGTGGCGAATTTCTCTTCCGAACTGTAGTTGTAACGAGTCGCCTGGAGAAATTGAAATTTGAATAGTTTCATCACAAATACTATTAAAATCGAATTATTTAAATTTTGAAGTTTTAGCATCCATCCTCCCCACAGCCATCCTCCCTATACCCATCCTCCCTACTTCCATCTCCCCCTCCCATCCTCCCCAATATCCGTCCTCCCCACACCCATCCTCCCCACTTCCATCCTCCCCACCCATCCTC
>CAJQZN010039952.1:0-25661 GCA_907164685.1 Colias eurytheme
GCTAAGAATACTGCTCAACATCACATTAACAATATTTTGTACAATGCAACAATGGGACAATATGATTTTCCAATAACCTTTACAGACCCAACCGCTAGTAGTTCCTGGGGATACAACTCTGTACCAAATCTATCCACTTTTTCGGAAAATAATGCTGACTGTAGCTCGAGAGGATACTACACCGCACCGAGTCCCTCGCCTTCATTTGAAACCAGTTCTTCGGATAACTCCAGGACACATACTCGTACCAGCGCAAGAACACAGAGTCCGTCTAATTTATCGGAATCAAGCCAAGATTCGACCCAATCATTAAACAATTTGTTGGAATCAATCAAAAATTAAAAAATACATGTTTGGTTTAATATAATTATTAAAAAAATTATTAGTAAGGTAAGGTAGGTACCTACCTAAAGTATGATTAGATTAGATCATATTAAAAGTAAATAAAAAAATAATTAAAAATGTTGTTTGACTTACCTGTATGTATTCCTTTAAAACCTCATTGAGAGCCTCGCACACTTCTGGTACGATAATAGATATCACTCGGTCTGACAACTTGAACACATTTCCAAGACTTTTATAACTGCTACCAGTTGCCAAAAATCTTAACGTTACCGCAAGTCTTTCCGTCACACTTACAGATTTTCTAAATGTAGTGTCTCGTTTGCCTATTTTTGCCCCAATTAAATTTTGTAGATATTCAAATTCGGAACTGTTCATTCTTATAAAATCTTTTAAGCAACCGTCAATACCCAAATCCTTGAGATAGTCTGTGGCACTATATTTTCCTCTAGCTTTTAGCGTTTGGCGCATCCAATAAGAGCGCTTTTTCTTCTTTTTTAAACAAAAAATAAAAGCTATTCCACTGAGCAAATCTTCTTCCATTTTCGTGTAGACGTCCTCGGCCCTCAGAAGGCGAAACCAAACTGCGAGTCAATACTAGATGACTAGTGTTTAAACATTTTCCATCAATGTAGGAGCACTTATAACATGTAACAGTTTCTAACAAAGTGCAACAATTGTTAACATTTGTTAGTAAATGTTTTGGTGTTATAAAATGTTTACAAACATTTTATAACGCAATGTGGGAGCACCTTATAGGTCAAACTAAAGTCGAAACTGTAAGACAATACCGAGATATAATAAATAAACACATTAATTTGGGATTTCATGTCCCCAAAAAAATTACTTGCTTGTAAATTAAATTGTACTCATGCTTTAAATATTTATATTATGTAAAGGAACTTGAATTTCGTGTTTGGAGACACTGAAAATGTTACAGAAGGCATATGGTGAATCGACTTTATCAAAAACACGTGCTTATGAGTGGTACAAAGCGTTCAAAAATGGTCGAGATGTGATGGAAGATTTGCCTCGCTCTGGTAGGCCATCAACGTCTGCAACTGAAGTTAACATTGCAAAAGTGAAGGAAATAGTGACTGAAAATCCTCATGCAAGTTTGAGAGAGATCTGCGTTTCATGAATGTTGGGTCGGTATTGACTCAATCGCATGAGAGTCGCTGGGGTCATGCTAAAACGAGTCAATACCGACCCAACATTCATGAAACGCATTGTTACTGGTGACGAGATGTGGGTTTACGAGTTTGACATGCAAACCAGTCAACAAGCTTCGGAATGGCATCTTCCAACTGAACCAAAACCAAAAAAGCCACGTCAAAGTCGATCACAAGCCAAGGTCATGTTGACTGTTTTCTTTGACTATCGCGGTGTTGTGCACTCGGAATTCTTTCCGGAAGGTCAAACAGTGAATAAAGTATATTATTTGAGCGTTATGCGGCATTTAAGAGAACAAATTCGACGAAAAAGGCCAGTTTTGTGGAAAGAAAATTCTTGGATATTGCATCACGACAATGCGCCTTCGCACAAGGCCATCATTATGAACGAATTTTTGTCCAAACACTCAACAAACACCATCGAGCAACCACCGTATTCACCAGATATGGCTCCAGCCGACTACTTTATTTTTCCTAAACTCAAATTACCACTACGTGGTAGAAGACATAATGGAGAATTCGCAGCGAGAACTGAACTCCATTTCGGAAACAGCGTTTATAAAATGTTTTGATGATTGGATTATTCGTTGGCGTAAGTGTATAGTTTCTAAAGGAGCATACTTTGAAGACGATTTGGATGATAATATATCAAACCTCACAAAATTAAAAAAAAACTTCCGTGGATAATAATCCCATAGCGGCATCTATCCAGACAGTTTATACTCACCCTATGTTATCTGAAGGTGAAAGAAGGTATTCTGAAGCAGACACTGGCCCATTCCTTGTCCACATAAGAAAAAATGTAACTAAACACGATACACTACAACCACCACCAATAAAAACAAAGGAAAATCGTAGCTTGAATAAGCCAAATAGAAAACTATAATGAAAAAATTTTCAATAACACGTGCGTTCACTACCACAAGGGCCAAGGCACAAACTAGCAAATAGCAATTAGCATCGACCAACAATGCAGAGAGCAAGTAATATAATACAACAATCAACAATGATTGTTGCAAAGTCCCCATGTGTCGTGTACGAGTCACGTGTTAATATAATATTATTACTTGCTCTGTGTCGTGACAGCAGTCAGCAGTCAGCACTCGGCCACAGCCCACAGATTAAATATTAAATTATCGGCCTCAGAGCTTAGATCATTAAGTAATGATCTAAGCCTCAGAGGAATAATTATCGGCCTCGTATCGGCAGTCCGCACTTCGGCAGCCATTTTAATGGTATTTCTTTAAAATATAGTCTCGTGGGGAATGCGGTTCAATATCGCGTTTTAAATTCAACTTTATCTCTTAGTTCATGAAGATTAAATTTGTATATTTTCTTTCCATGATAGTCTCGTGAGGCCGCATCAATGATCGAGTAAACACATGACTCGATTATTTGTCTTGATCATATCGCTAAACGATACATCGACGATTATTAGAAATTGCATTTAAATTGATATTTACGTAAAAAAAATAAAAAAATACTTACAAATGAAAGGTTATTCCATCTTTTTTAATATTTGATGTGTTTTACTTGTTTCTGCAAGACTTGACTGCACAAAACGGCATTTTTAGCGGAGCACTCGCAGACGTCCTTTCGATGTTTTACGAATACGCAGAGTGTTTGTAATCGATTACGCAAGTAGTTTTTATGAAAGCATAAGACTTTTCGATTCGAATAATCTTATACCTCGGCAAAAGAGGAAGCGCCTGTGAGTGTAAGCGCGTATACGCACTATGCGGGTAGCCGCATTGCGGGTAGCCGTCCGGCTGACCGCAGTCCGCAAGCAGCAATTATGTACGTAATGTTCATTTCTATGCGCACTGTGCGGTCTGCGGTAGCCGCATCGCAGTGCGCATAGAAATGAATATTACGTACATAATTGCTGCTTGCGGTCAGCCGGACGGCTACCCGCAATGCGGCTACCCGCATAGTGCGTATACGCTCTTATCCATTACTTAAGGCTTTGTCAGATAGGACGCGTATTTTAGCGCTGCGTAGTAGCGCTACAGCGTCCTGTTTTAACGTCGCGCGAGGCTTCGTCAAACAGAACGCTTTAGCGCGCGTTAGGACACAGCAATTGATATTATTAAAGCTGCATGTTGTTTACATAATTATCACTTACGAACAAAACAAGGTACAGTGATATTATCTCCGGAGTCGGAAGAATTTTTACTTACCAGTTTCAATAATTTCTTCTCCGATTTGTGCCCACAATTTTGCCTTCATTGATATATCTTTATAGTTTATATGATCTATCCTTCGTATTATATAAGCATGGATATTTTCTAACCAATTCTATCAAATTTTCGGTCATTACGCAGTATTTTATTATTATTTTACGCCTATTAACTCCGACGCTAAAATAAAATTTGTAAAAAAATACAACACCCGACGTTAAAGCGTCCTAACGCCGAGACAGAGCGTTGCGTACTGCTAGCGCCGGCGCTCTGTTTGACAGTATTCTACGATGGTAGTAGAACACATCTTAGCGTCATATCGCGGCGTCAACTTAACGCTCTGACGCGCGCTAAGTACGCGTCCTGTCTGACAAAGCCATTAATGATCTAAGACGCCGAGGGAGTTACGGTCACCGAACGTGACATAATAATAAAATTACTGGAACTATATAAAGACTTTCCCTGTTTGTGGGACTTAAGTAACCAACCAACAACCAACGCTATTTTAGCATTTTTCGATATTATAATACCGGTGGCATGAGGCAAGACCTGTGGGCAAGACGTCCGTTCACTACTTCATATCAAAGTATTATATTGCCATATATTATATTATATTTGCCATATAGTATTTAATTGGTTGGCATGTGGTTGGCATCAACCAAATCGGAGCGTCTGTAGATGCTTAAATGTGTAAATAAAGTGGTATACATAATAATTGGTTGAAAAATATTTACGGTTATTTTAAGTAATTTGGATTTTGATTATTTCATTAACATTTTTTTCAATGTACCTTCATCCATACTTATATTTATTTTTTTAACACAATTTGAATTAACTTTGATTATTTTGAAAAAACTACAATGAAACGAAAGCTTTAAATTTCTTTCCAACAATTAACAATTTACTAACGATAAATCGATTGCACGCATCAATTCACGCGCATTACTTTTAAGAGTGCTCGATTGCGAAGCGTTGCTGTAGTTGAAACATTCAACGTTAACGGTTGAGCATTATGCCGCACTTATGCCGCATAATGCGCTCTAGTGCTGTGATTGGAAAACGGGGTAAGTTGGCAGCACTACCATCACCCAATGTACTAATTTAGTGTTGCCATGATTTTCAATATTCCACAAACATTCTTTTCCAATTAATAGACTATACCTTCCTAAATTTAGTTAGTTACTAATTTAAAGATCATTTAGAAATTTTGCTTCTGATCACATTGTCCTAAATGTTGAAATTAAATGAATAGAATAGTGTTTTTATACGAGAGTTTTTAGTTAATTTAAGAGCTTTTTACATATTATTGAATCTCGTAACATCGTTAATTCAGAAGCAAGATACTTATATCTCGCGAAGACGCCCGTATATAATTCAAACTTCAAAGAAAGCTAGGTCGTAATCTGTCTTAACCCCGTCCGATTAGGGCCCTTGGCCTCCTCCACTCAAGCGACAGCTCAAGCCGAGGTTCGTGGTCCCCGTCAAGGGGGGACGCCCTTGTGCATGTCGCTACCAGGGTGAACCTTCAGTTCACCCCCGCGTCCGCGTTAAAATGTAGAAGCCCTTCTGGCTAACATTGAGAGACACCACACCAAAAAAAAAAATCTGTCTTAATAAGAAAATTCTTAAATATTAGTCAGTTCTTTAAAGAAACGAATCTTCAATGGCGGCGCTTATCATTCCCTCTCGCTCACACACGGCCGTACGGTATGCAAAAAAAATGGAAAAATAAAATCACTAAAATGTATTTGATTTTCCCTATAATAGTTTTTATCATAAATTTACAATGACAATTATGCATTTGCGAAAGTAAATAATGTTTTATTGGAATTTGACAAAATATGTTCTTTGGGAAAAGTTGTTCAGTTTTATGGGCTTATTACAAGTATTATGGGGATTTTATTACATTCTGTATACGTAAATATGATAATTCATATAAATACACAAATACAATAACAAAAAAGTTTGTCAACAAACAATTTGAAATAATTAATAAAATAATTATCAATTTACGTTATTTTTATTTTCTTTTTTGCTGATCCTACCATCTGTCAAAGTCAGCTTTGGCCGCCATTGAAGATTCGTTTCTTTATTGAACTGACTAATAATAATTATGATTCTTTCGTTCCTAATTAGGCTTATAAATGAGATGGTCAGTCAGAAACTATCTTGACTTCTAAATTTACCTTGTTTTCTTGCTAAATGCGATTCGATGTTAATTTAGACTTCTCTTCAATTAGAAAGGTGTAACATGGGCATTAATTTGACAGGACTGAGGACGGCCATTTTTCTAGTTCGTAATTTTTTGGTAATTTTGATAATACTTGTCTTGTCCAGTTGTCCATTTGTCAGTGTCAAAAATAAAATTAAACGGTTCGAAATAGAGGCATGTTCCGTGTTCTTCAGCGAATTATTAAGAAATAACTTGTGTTTTATATATTATACTTAAATTTATAAAGCTTACGTGTTATAAAAAATGGAAGTCACTGACGAAAATCTTGCTACTCTCGCTAATTACCTTCAACAGACACTAAACCCTGATCCAAACATTCGAAGACCGGGTGAGTATTTTTCAATTGAGCAGCTACTTAGATTTCGTTCGTTGGTTAAACTATATTTGATAATCTACTAATTCGTATGCATTTGTTAGTTGCAAAAATTGTATGTTGGTTAAAAATTGTGATTGTGTGAACACAAAGTAACCTATTATATATGTCGAGTACATATAAAATTATATATGTATATCGAATCATTCGAATTTCAAGTTCATCGTATTATGAAGACTCTTGAGGTGTTTTATGTATCCGACTATATTATTGAATAATTATAATTATATTGTGAATATTTTTTTCTCTCAAACATAATATGTAATGGTTGCAAATAATTGTTCTTGGATACCACCTACCTAACTAACTGTCCATGCCCCTGCCGAAGCGTGGCTTGTAACCCACATCATTGATATGCCTTATGCCATCTATGTCCCTGTCATACACAAGTAGCAACTATTCCTTCTAAAGGTTAAACTTCAGTTCCTCCCCAAAGGATTTCTATGAAAATAATGTTTCTGTTATTATTCCATAGCTGAAAAGTTTTTGGAGGGTGTGGAAGTAAACCAGAACTATGCTGTTCTTCTTCTTCATCTCATTGATAAGGATTCAGCCGATCTAACAATTAGAGTTGCCGCAGCTGTCACTTTTAAGAACTATATCAAGCGTAATTGGGCTGTGGTAAGTTTTATACTTCTATTTGAATAATATGTTAGAGTTTGATTCAAACTTAATGACGGTTCTGAAGTTAGCTGCGAACACACGAGCGCGCAGTTATCTGACCCTAACCATTCCGGTAATATCTAAAATATCTGCGCATCAGATCATTCAATGTTTTAATCTGTCATTAAGTTTGAATTGTACTTAGATTACTACTCTTAGAATATTTTATTACTCTTTACTTTTTACTCTTTCTTATTGTAAGACTTTGTGAAATAGTCTTACAAAGAGCCTATTAGAAAACTTGGTTAAGCTATGATATTTTTTAATACTGATGAATAATTTAAACTTGTATCCATACATCACTGCATACTATAAAACAAAGTCACTTTATTTGCACATATATCCCTGTATGCTTAAATCTTTAAGACTAGGCAACGGATTTTGATGCGATTTTTTTATAGTTAGTGATTCTTAACCCGTGACACGTTCTACGCACAATATTTGTGTCGTAACGCAAATTGTACTGTAGTGTACTGCGCACAAACTCTGTGCCTAACGCGGCCCGTGACATTGAAGGCCATCTGTAGTGAATTACAAGTGAATGTTTCCAGTATAAAAAATATTTCTCTATGCCTTAAACATTTATAATTCGAATCGACACGACTCCGAGACAGGCAATAGAGACCAAAACCACAAAATAAAAAAAAAAAGTGAATCATTGATTGAGTTGCGTCATCGGCCATAGTTTGTGACATTTGTCTTGTTCAACGAATATTTGGATTGTGAATTATGCCGAGAGGAATAATTAGATGAGTGATAATTGAGACGTATATTACTGGAAATTTTACGTAGAATACGTTTATGATATTGGTTTTAGGGATATTTGAAGAATACTCAGTGAAAAAGTGTCTCAACTTTTCAGTGCGGAAGACGCAAAATGGCGCTTTTTTTCTTGTTTGTGAATAATGGAGATTTGTTATTATTCATAGTGAAATACGTTGTGTTAAATGTGTGAAAATATAAGTGAATGTATTTGGCAATCGTGTAGTGATATGAAAACGTGAATATGATCATTTGATGACTCAGCATTATCATGTAAGTGTTAGTATGTAAGCAATTAAAATTAAAACAAAAGAAAATCATTTTTTTATAATTTTATAGAAAAAATATATCGTCATGATTACATTTTTATGCTATAACTAGTTTCTTCCTCTTTCCAAAAATATATAATACATGGCATATAATTATAGAACAATAGGGTAAATAAAATTTTCAAACTCGGTAGTCATAAAAAAGCTAGATTTCGTGAACTCCCTTGACACTATCGGGATCGGTGCCGGCTGTGCGCCAGACGCGTGATAGGTTAAGGAAGGTTTTAGTGTATAATTTATTAGGTTTTAGACAAAATGGGTGAAGCCGCTATTGAAAAGCTAGTTACTTCTAAAATGAAATAAAATGATTATGTTTCAAAATTTTTAGGAAGAAGATGGAAGGGATTGTATACACGCATCAGATAGAACAACAATTAAAACGCTCATAGTGTCGCTCATGTTAAAATCGCCAGAAGCAATTCAAAGACAGTTCAGTGATGCGGTATCTATAATTGGTAAATCGGACTTCCCGGAGAAATGGCCTGGTCTTATAACAGAGATGGTGGAGAAATTTGCTACAGGTAACATTTTTTTACTAAATATTATGATTGTTTTGTTAGAAGAAAACCACGTCATGTCTTTTTTTTTTTCCTTTTTATGTTTATAATTTATATGCTCTGATATTTTTATTATGAAGGTAGGAATACTTATTTATTGTGACATATTGTTTTATTTATGAAAGAGAAATTGCCAAAAACTGCTATAAGCACTTAATTCACAATTTTTCAGAGCAGTTTAGGTTTTAAATATTTACTGAAAAATTTGTAGCTCAGATAATATTTTCATTTAAAATTTTTACCACAACTAAAAATTAATTTATTTAACAAAGGTGATTAGCATGTTTTAATACATGGGGCTGCTTACAACATATTTTATACTAGCTGTGCTCCGCGGTTTTACCCGCAGTGCTCTGCTCCTGTTGGTCTTAGTGAGATGATCATGGTCATGAGATATAGCCTTCCACGATGAATGGGCTATCTAACACCAAAATAATTTTTCAAATCGAACCAGTAGTTCCCGAGATTAGCATGTTAAAACAAACTAACAAACAAACTCTTCAGCTTTATAATATTAGTACAAATTGTTTAATAGCAAATTGTTCCATTAACAATGTCAGTAAGTACATTTTTTATATTTCAGGTGATTTTCATGTTATTAACGGTGTGTTAAGAACTGCACACTCGCTGTTCAAGAGATACAGGTATGAATTCAAATCACAAAAATTATGGGAAGAAATCAAGCATGTTTTGGAAAATTTTGCCAAACCCCTCACTGATCTCTTTGTGGTGAGTATCAATTATTATATTGTTTAATTATAAATTAATTTATATAATAATCACTTCACAGTATAAATCACACTTATATTGATATAAGGATATAGCATCTTGTGTGTATAAACTTATCCATAATTGATTTTGTTCCAAAACTTCAAGTAGAACCTATAATATAATTATAAGTAAATAATAATAAGACAATATTTTTATATTTTATTAAAGTTTATCATATTACTTGAGTTAAAATCTAATATTTCAGGCCACCATAGATTTAACGACGAAACACGCAGATAACCCAGAAGCATTGAAAGTTATATACGGATCGTTAGTGCTAATATGCAAAGTATTCTATTCACTCAACTATCAAGATTTGCCCGAGTTCTTTGAAGATAACATGCCCATATGGATGCCGAACCTATTGAATTTGCTGCAGATTAAAGTGCCGTGCTTGGAAACTAATGTGAGTGAATTTTTAGGTTTATTTGGAACGAAGTTCGTTATCGCGCGTTGCGAAAGGGGGCTTGACGAAAAAATTAAGACAAAAAGTTGTAGCAACACTTTTTGCTATAGTTGTAAGACATGCGGCGTGCGCGTGTTTATCTGCCTGTCTCTTTCTATGAAAGAGAAAGGAAATTCGTTCCATCCAGGTATCTCTTGATACCTCTCAAGTTTTATTTGTGAATATTTTGTTGAATGTTCTACATTTTATTCAAGCACAGCCACATAATTAACACATAATTCAAAAAAATTACTGAAATTTTCACAAATGATGTATTTCCATTACCGATATAACAAAGAATACTAAAAATTAAAAACAAAAAAATATTAAGGTGGTTCTCCATAGTATGGAACCCTTCGTGTGCGAGTCCGACTCGCACTTTGCTGGTTTTTTTCTTATCATATCATTGGCTTATGGTGTTTTAGGACGATGAAGACAAGCCCGGTGTTATGGAACAGCTACGTACTGAGATTTGCGAGTGTGCCGCCTTGTACGCGCTTAAGTATGAAGAGGAGTTTGGCCCACACGCTCCCGGCTTTGTGACGGCTGTCTGGAATGTTCTACTGTCTACGGGACCACAGACTAAATATGATGCGGTAGGTATACTGCTTTTTAGGGAACCTCGAAAAACAATTGTGTTGGAAAAATATAATTTTGTTGTTGATTTCTTGAATTTTTGTGTTGTTTTAGTTAGAAAAGCGATTCAAACATTTATTTATCAATTAAACTTCGCTTATAAGTGCATTTGAACAGTCTAACTATAGAATTATAATATCCTACCACCAGTTTTTAAAGCAGTTTCTACAGAGAAGAACCAACAAGAAACTCCACAGTTGCTCCGTAATAAAAATTAAAATATAGTTTATGGATTTCATTCTCACTACTAATTTATAAACATTGAAAAATATATGTCTTTAGCTAAATAATATGTTTTATTTTTAGTTAGTGTCAAATGCCCTAACATTCCTCGCAAAAGTGGCAGAGAAGAATAGTTATAAGAGCCTGTTTGAAGATCCGGCTACGCTTAGCAGTATTTGTGAAAAGGTGGTGATTCCGAATATGGAGTTTAGGGGTATGTACATTTTATATTTTCCCTTACTTGTTGTTGAATAACGTATGTTACTTTATTAATGTTAGTTTGAAGTTCAAAATTTACTATGCTTTTTATAGTTATAATTTAATATGCTAATTGTCTGTAGAAAAAATTTATATAGACTGGCCTTATCACATTTGTACCACAAGGGTGGGAAAACAAAGAGGCATGAATAATTGTTATAATACCAAATTTGTCAAATGTTTTGAATGTTTGTGTAATCAAGCAGAGTTCTGTACTCATACATATTATGAAATATGTAACTTAAGTTGTGCTCAATGTACTTTAATTATGTTTGTTTCGTCTCCATTAGGATTAGGATAACAGAGACAATTTTTAAAAATAATTAAAAAAAATACGGTATCGAAGCGAACAGCCAATATTTAATCATTAATGTACATAATAATTTCAGAGTCAGACATGGAGCTATTTGAAGATAATCCAGAGGAGTATGTCCGTAGAGACATAGAGGGTTCAGACGTGGACACTCGCCGTCGAGCCGCCTGCGATCTCGTAAGGACACTGGCTCAACACTATGAGGAGAAAATTATGGCCATATTTGGACAATATGTTGAGGTACATCACTAGAATACCTTTTTTTTTTTTTTTTCAAAAAACTTCTTTATTTGGAACATAATATGAGTTGTCGATAAATTAGTATATGTTTACTAATGAAGGATTATTATCTGCTATATTGCCGTTTTATTACTACTCCGTCTCATACAAATTTGTAGGATCATATTATGATAATTTAAAAATGTGTTGCAAAATATTCTTAATGTTTATTTTTGTGGAGAATAATCTGTATATTTCCATCCAGGCGATGCTGAAGAAGTACGAGGAGAGCGGTGGCCGGGAGTGGCGCTGCAAGGACACGGCGCTATTCCTGGTGACGTCACTCGCGTCACGCGGCAGCACGCAGGCGGCCGGCGTCACGCGCGCCTCGCCGCTGGTGGACCTGGCGCACTTCGCCACTGCGCACGTGCTCACCGAGCTGGGCAAGCCGCAAGGTGAGCGGGGCGCTGACCCCGTGACGTCACTCGCGTCACGCGGCAGCACGCAGGCGGTGTCACGCAACTCACTGGTGTAACGCAACCCGCTGGTGACACGCAACCCGCTGGTGTTACGCAACGCGCTGGTGTCATGCAACCCGCTGATGTCACGCAACAAGCCGGTGTCACGCAACCCGCTGATGTCACGCAACCCGCTGGTGACACGCGTGTTTTGCTGCACGGTTCAGAACATTTAAATCTGTTCACATACAGTTTGTTAAAAACATTTAAGAGATGAATGCATTAATATACAATTTTTTTTTTCAGTTAACGAGATGCCTGTGTTGAAAGCGGATTCCCTCAAATACATAATGACATTCCGGACTCTGCTGCCGAACGATTTGTTGATCACTGCCCTACCTTTACTAGTGAGTAAATATTAATTTTGAATTTTGTTAAAAGAATCTAGATTCTATAGTCTACAACATTCCTCGTATATCACTTTTTAATTTTTAAAAGTGATTCAAGAGGAAACTTTTGGTATACATATAATTTGTCAAGTTTTACACCACGTGGGCGAAGCCGCGGCTACTGAAGCATAAATTGTGCATCCATTAAAAAGTCTATGATTGCATTTTTTTTCAATTTAAACGTTTTATATCATATCTATAGAAAAATGTGTGCGTGTACTAGTGTACACACGTAAGAAGTGAAACTTCTTTATGACCTTATTTTTCAAAAACATAATTTACTATTTGCAACTTCACAGAAATTCGTCGAATCACGCGTGGTAGGGATAAGAGAAAGATGGCGCGTAACGGAAATTTGTCACGCGTAACGAAAAAGTGTTACACAAAATTTTTTTCCAACCCCGATAAAGAAGTTTCACTTCAAAAATACCATATTGCAGATACAACACATAAACGGTCGCGGCGTAGTTTGCACGTACGGTGCGTGCGCGGTGGAGAAACTGTTAGCGGGCGGTATGGTCCCTCGTGCTGCGTTAGAACCGCACGCCCCGGTACTGCTGCACTCGCTGTTCACTGCGCTCGGCAACGCGAACGAGCCCGCGGAGCACAACGAGTATGTCATGAAAGGTTAGTGCAGAGATATGACCAGAAATGGCCAGATACAACACATAGCGGGTATAATATAAGAAGAAAATAAATAAAATTTTAAAATCACAAAGTTAAGATGATGTGGTTGTAGGGTTGAATTTTATCTTGGTTTGGTAAAATTTATTCGTCGAATATCGAAATGAACCATTTCAGGTCACGGACATCTTTATTTAAATTTTCCCAGATATACGAGCAGACATATGAGCAGACTATTTATTTTTAAATTTGTGTTGAAGACAAGTATTTCATTTTATAATACATTTTCATACAAAGTAGCTTTTTAGATTTAATATTTAATACCCATTATAATTATTTACCACATATTAAAAACAACCTATATTACAACAATTACCCTTACTAATCAAAATAAATAAAAACTTATATCTTCCAGCAATTCTACGTACATTATCCTGCCTCCGGGAATCGTCGCTTGCATACTTGGGCGAGGCGTTGCCAAAACTGGCCAGTCTACTCGCCGTGGTCACTAAGAACCCCTGCAAGCCGCACTTCAATCATTATCTGTTTGAAACATTGTCGCTTTCTGTGTCGTGAGTATTATGTAGTTATTATATTTCTTGAACACGCTTTTTAGTCCGGGATACATCGCCCATTTTTGCAAGTGATTACTATCAAGCTAATTTTTCGTGAGTAGCTTTATTTTGATGAGATGCCCAATAATTTCATGTACGAAACTCTCGATTGTGGTAGCTTACAGAGGTAACAAGACGACGATTTTTGATTTGACGGTTCTCAAATATTTATTACGCAATTTGTAGGACAATATTGCTGTTGAATTATATAAGTATTAAATAAGTGAAAATAAAAAAATCAGCTGGTTAGTAATCATTTATGATGACTTCGTTATCGATACACATTGGAAAGGGGGACTCTTTGATCAAACCATAGATTTTGTAGGACAAATATTTTTTCGAATAATTTAGATAATTATCTTGAGATTGAACAAAAAAAAAACATTCAGTTAGTAATTAATATTTGAGAACCATCAAATCAAAATATTTTATCCTTGTTTCCTCTGGTAGCTACCACAATCGAGAGTTCTGTACATGAAATTATTGGGCATCTCATCAAAATAAAGCTACTCACGAAAAATTAGCTTGATAGTAATCACTTGCAAAAATGGACGATGTATCCCGGACTATTTTTTAAGCTTCACATGAATGATTGACCCCCTTAGGCCAGATAATGATCCACTTTAAAATATTATCTTATAATATAAAAATGAATCGCAAAATGTGTTGGTAAGCGCATAAACTCGAGAACGGGTGGACCGATTTCGATAATTCTTTTTTTATTATATTCCTTGAAGTACCATGGTTCTTATGTAGAGAAAACATAAATATGTACCACGGGCGAAGGCGGGGCGGACCGCTAGTTTAATAAATTATTGATAAATCTTGCTTTTGTTTATTTTAACTTAAAAAAATAAAGATAAAAATTTTGTTCTCCTAGCGTTAATTGGTTGGTATATAAATTATTAGTAAAATAGACTCTGTTATTCTGGTGTTATATCTTCACATCTAGGATATTTTTAAAGTCACTCAAAAAATGTATAATAATAGTTGGATATTATGTCCATATTTAAACTTCACTTTTCTTAAAAATCCAACCAAATTTGGGGCAAAATGCTAGTGAAAAAAGATTTGGAAATTCGATATAATAATATGCTGATTTATTTAGATTGGTGGTGAAATCAAACCCAAGTGCTATAACGGCCTTTGAAGATGCTCTATTCCCGATATTCCAAGAAGTGCTACAAAATGATGTCCAAGGTATGTTTTATTGTTATTTGTTATAGAGAAACCAGGAATATTGTATTGCAGTTCTTTTAAATTATTAAATATTGTTCTTGCTGCATTATACTCCTGTTTTTATCCAATTTGTTATTTGTAGAAATGCCTACACTATTGCATGCTTTAAATCAATAATTTACAATTGTACTACCAACAGGGTTTGTACATCACATGTGATCGATTATAGGTCTACCAGAATCTGATGGCATATTTATATTTAAGAAATAAAAGATTTTCATGTGGCAACTTATTTGACAACTATCAAATTGGTTGTCAAATTATTTGTCTTTTTTGCAGTTGATAAATAATTTTTTGGATTTTGCCTAAAAAACTTCCAAAATGTCGAAAAAGCCGCTGTGATCACAAGCAAGAGGTGTTGTTTATAATGTGTATAGAAAAATATTTGATGAAGAAGGGTCAAACACATCACAATTTTCAATTTAGAAGATTTCATTGGTAAATTGGACTTACCCGCTTTGATACTTTCAATTAAAAAATATTATATGTAGGTAACTATAATATTGTTTGTTGATTGGAATATAATTTTATGAAAACTTATTACAGGAGTTTCCAATACGACTATTCATCAAGTCCAAGCTGTCCAAGTCAATTTTATAATGTGTGTATCTGTTAATACTTACGAAAATAAACATAGTTTTATTTTATTTTTATTTTATTTTATAAAAAATTATAAGCAGTCTAGTTTTCTATCGATATAACATCGACATTTTCACATGGCATAATGATAATGAACATACAAATATAGGTATGTGTAAATAATAATATGTATTACCTGTATAAAAGCAATATGTGTATTATACATGTAAGTATGTACCTACATGATATTAAGTGGATATCTCATTATTAAGTACAGTATTGTCCACTTATGTAATGTGACTAATGATATTGAGCACAGAGTACTTTTATATATATTATTGAGAACAAACTAAAAAATAAGCAGTATCAAGATCGTTCAGTCCATTTTCCCTAGGGTTGCACACTCAAAATTTTGATTTCCCTAATTGCCATCAGATTCTGGTTTACCTATAAACGTTTAATTCGAGAACAAAGAAATACATTAAAACAAACAAAAATGTCGGATGGATGGACTTTAAAATGGACAGATTTAATTCAAGTAAAAGGAATAAACCTCAAAACCTCATTTTTTTTTGCAGAGTTCATGCCATACGTGTTTCAAATGCTGTCCTTATTACTGGAGCTGCGCGGTGCCAACAATACAGCGGGCGGGGGCGAAGGCTCCGCGTACGCGGCGCTCCTGCCCTGCCTCGTGGCGCCTCCGCTGTGGGAACGGGCGGCTAACGTGCGACCTCTTGTACGACTGCTGTGTGCTTTTATAGCCACGCAGGACCAGCTTGTTAGGGCTTCGGGCAAATTGGTAAGTTGGGAAGGTTGAAAAAGTAAAAAAAGATAAAAAAAGTAGGGGGAAAGGGAAATTTGTGGGAGGGAGGTGGAAAAAGTGGGTAGAAAGCGAAAATAGTCAGTAGTTAATAGAAGTAGTTGGTTTGGTCGTGGTCTGGTCTAGAGCTATATAGAAAGGTTTCTGCTTGTTTCTGACCAGCTCCAGCACTTCTAAGGGTGTATTTACATTTACAACATATAATTCAAACTCAAACGCACTTTTGATTCGTCATAATATTGTTTTAACATTTGCCACTTTTTCGGAAAGTGGTTTCTACAGAGAAGATCTGACATAAAACTCTATAGTTGTTCGTTTTTTTATTGTTTAATAGTTTTACTAATGCACTGACTTTTTTTCAGACGGCAATGTTGGGTGTATTCCAGAAACTCATCGCGTCCAAAACGAACGATCACGAGGGATTCTATCTTGTACAGACTTTGCTTTATAAGTTCGGAACGTGAGTCCTTATCAATTATTATAATATAATATGACCTCTATTTATATACAAAGGTGATACCTGATAATCGTTGTAAACATTTGTTGAGCAATAGTTGATTACGATATTGGGGAAGCTTTTTTTAACTTTGCAATATGCATCATCAATTCATCTTGGCAGCATCATGTTTAATAAATTTTGTCACTAAAAACATGAATACGGCGCTTTAAATAGTGTTGTGAAACTACATGTAGAAGAAGTAATGTGAAGTCATCTACAAACAGTTGTTCATACTATAATTTTAAATGTATTAATAATTACATACAAAATTATTATTTATTATTAGTATTGTAATAACTACAAATAGTTTAGAAAAGAAACTATTGGTCTTTTTATGTATAACTAGTCGCTCCGCGCGGTTTCACCCCCGTGGCCCCACTCCTGTTGGTCGTAGCGTGATGATATAGCTATACAATAATCCTCTATGAATGATATATAGCCTATGCCTTCCTCGCTAAATGGGCTATCTAACACCAAAAGAATTTTTCAAATCGGACCAGTAGTTCCCGAGATTAGCGCGTTCAAACAAACAAACAAACAAACTCTTCAGTTTTATAATATTAGTATAGATTATTGTGTATTTTTTTCCGTAAATGACTGTTTCTAAAATAAATAAATAATGTTACAGGACAGACATGCAACCGTACACAAAGCAGATAATGTCTCTGCTATTCCAACGTCTGTCGTCGTCGAAAACAACTAAATACGTGCGCGGTCTTATCGCGTTCTTGGGATTCTTCGCGGCACACTTCGGCGCCGATACTTTGATAGATCTCATCGATTCCATACAAGCCAAGTGAGTATATTTTAGTCTATTTAAGGTGATTGCAACGATCTGTTCCCAGCCAATATCCCGCTAGATGGCGCTGAATTCTACATTTCTAGTTTATTTGAGTTTTTGCGTAATTGGAATAGTCATCAAACCTAGGAATAGTCATGGCGGTTACTGAATATTATATTTTATTGAAATATGTTATATCATTGCCTTAAAATCCACCCAATTCGGTAAAATTATGCGTTTTAACATCTGTCATTGCATACAGGGTCGTTTACACACACAGACGTATACAAAAATGATAAAGATTTAACTCTAGATGGCGTGAATGTAAAGCGCGTCACACACGGTGAAGATACTACCTATAATATTTTATCTAATCTAGTAATATTTTATATTACAGTATCTTAAGGTATCCGGTATCAGCGTTCTGACCATCATTTTTCTTTTTTCGCTGTAGAACCGCCATCCTGTTACAAATGACCCACAAAGGAGAATGACCACGGGTGGTATCGGTAAAATTTTAGTTGTGCCACGTATTCGTTATATTGTTAATTCCTATTTGTATTTATAATGATCATATGTATCAATATTAAGTCTTAATTAAACCGGATAAATTGAAATAATAGTAAAAGTAAAAGTTTTTCTTTTGAAACATGTATGAACTTTCGCATTAGTAGGAAGTAGGATTGTTATAAAAATAAAAGTTATATTTGTTGGCGTAAACTATTTTATTGTAATTTTGGGAAATAAATAATGTCAAAATTGATTACCTACAATAAAACGCAGTTTTATTTTATTACCTACATTACACTATTGTTTTTTTTTAATCAAAACATGTATTTGAAGTAGCAAATATGATATTATGCTGATCCAAGCATTTTCACTCAAAACTAATATCAGTAATGATTTGTAAAAGTAAATTATTTCAAAATACATTTCATAACCAACAAGTAAGAATAATTATTCATACAACAACAAATCAAAAACACTATTTACTATGGAAAAAAAACCAGGAAGGTGAAAAACATATTTACGATTTCGATGCACTCGACTTTTAGTAAAATAATAGGTAAAAATATTATTATGGTTTTGATCACAGACATATCTGTGGTTTTGATTTTAGCTACTAGTATCAGAAAGCTGCGTGTTCAATGCACGTCGGGGTCCCACAACTGTGGAGGAAGGAAGGTAGAATACCTCCATCGAATAAGTGAAGTTTCTCGACATACTCGATTTGCCGGCCGGCCTCAATGAAGATTGTCCGAAAGTTGTATATGTGCTCTGTAACGAAAAAATTTCGCTAGCGCGATTCAGAGTGAGGTGTCGTACAATATACCTAATGAAGTTTTTCATCTTTTTATTTTACTGCAAATACAAAATAAAAATTAAACAATGGTAATGTAAATTCTAAACAAACTACTACCAAAATACAATTAGAACAAAAATCATTTGACTTGTTTATTTCACCCAGAGGCCAGAGGCGGCTCGTGACAAAATTGTATACCTAGGTGTTCACTTGAAATAAAACAACGAAAATACAATAGCGTTCGGGATGATTTATTACAAAAAAATGAGCACCACATTTTATAAATGTCTATAACACTAAAAATTACAAAGTACAGGCTATTTCAAAACGAATTCAATGACTAGGTATCAATAATTAGTAAATCACCGAATTTGCATTCGCGAGCGTAGGTATCCATAGTGTTTGTCACTGACGGTCACTGACCTCTATAACTTATAGTTATAGAGGTCAGTGGTGTTTGTTGTGTAAACATGTATGTATTTGAGTAGTTAGTAGCATATTATATTCTGAATTTCTGATCCATGCCTATTCACTCAAAACTAATAACACTAATGATTTGTAACAGTAAATTATTTCAATAGGTAGGTATTTGAACATTTCCCAACAAGACGTAAGAATAATTATTCGTAGGTATACAAGATACAATAACAAATCTAATACACTATTTATTATTTTATTATTTACTAGCGGTCCGCCCCGGCTTCGCCCGTGGTACATGTTTACGTTTTCTCTCCATAAGAAGTAATAGCTAGAGAGCTAGCGCAAAGCTACCTGTATGTATTTGACCAGACCTGGATTTTTGTGTGTTGATTCCCCTATACCTACTATACATGAGATGAGGAGTCACTAAGCCCAGAGTGGTGGACGGGGCGCGCGCTTAGGTAAGACAGGTGGAAATTTTTGGCGAACTTTGAAACCATTTGACCACGTCTGCCATTTTGATATTAGAAAATAGATTATTATTACTATCGGAAAATAACAATGGCAGACCATTATCACGCGGATAACATTCTGGCAGACACTTATGAAAGTGCTGAAAAAAATACAATTTTGAAAGTATTTGACCAGATCTGCCATTATATATACATATATTTTATTTATTAGGGTCTTAAAAACTTATTTTCGAAACGGCAGACATTTTCATTGCGTACAGACTTCAGCAGACAACAAAACTTTACAGACTTCAGCAGTCAACAAGACTTAGCTTCTACATGGTCAGATGTATATATGTATTACGTTCCCTGACCTTACATCAATGATTTACTTTATTAATGTTTTTATGGTCATTTACATTTAATTTTGAAAACTATGGAATAAAATTTATAAATTTGATGATACAAAACTAAATATACATTTGTAAAGAATCTCAAATATAAAGTTGTGTTGCAAATAACAAATCATCATTTAAATATTTAGTTTATTTCTTTATTTAAGAAACAATTAACAATTACAAAACAACATAAAAAAACACGCATGCATTTATTGAAATGTTCATTCATCATCACTATCGTATGGCGTTGTGTGACTCGTCTTCATAATCCATTGAATCGGATTCTGTAAAAGTAAAACGTAAATTATATAATAAAAGAAATGAGTCATTATAAACTTACCTAGTAAGGCAATGCCTTTGATGTCGCACGATGCCGCCGCGCCGCCAGTGTAGGTACTTCTGCTGCTACATGAAGATATGCTAGGGTTGCAACAAATGGGAAATAAAACAATTGTAATTATTACTATTATGATGTAATCATTTATTCATATTATGTACATTCAAAACAATTGCTATTATTAAATCTGATGTAATTATTTTTTCATAAATATATAATTATTATTAATTATATAATATATTGCACTGTGAAATATTTACGTATCACTTTATTTTTGATGTTCTTAATTGTCTTTTATAAAATTTAAGTGACGCATTCGCATTGGGATCAACAATCCGATAAGAAAAGAATGGAGACAACATATACATAGCTTTGATTTCAATTCTACAGATACAAAATATACAATCTATCTAAAATGATACAACGGATGTTTCCTGCGTTTTCTCGTCAAAATACCGAAACAACGTAATTATTGTATAGTAGTTGGGCGTGAAAGTAAAAAAACAAATGAAAAGTGTTTTCCATATGATTATTTATTAAATTTACGCGATTAAGAATAATTTCAACGATACAATTTAGTAACCGAGAATTCAGAGGATTAAAGAAAATACCTGCCTGATCATTTTATCAAACTCTAAAAGAATTATGGTTATTTCGCATCACTCGGTTTATTAGTTTGGTAATAATTATTAAAGGTAGTTACAACCCTAGCCATTGAGTCGAACGGTAGGCAACACAATATCGACTTTGTGCGGGTACATATGGTACATTTCTTCTTGCTGTGAAGCGTAATTATTATTATTAAGATTTTTTAGGCTATTTTGAATCAGCTGTTCTAATTTAATTCTAGAAATTTATTAAAACGTGATTTTTTTAAAAGTATATTATGAGTTTATAAATACCTCAACCAATAGTTATTGTGTCCTATCCTCATTTCTTTATATCTTGGTAGTTAACTAAAGTGTTAAATTTACATAACCTCAACAACAACATTTACACTGCCACTGCACTAAAACTAAACTAACTAGCTCTCTAGCTATAAGAACCATCCTCGTACTTCAAGGGATATAATAAAAAAAGAATTATCGAAATCGGTTCAGCCGTTCTCGAGTTATGCGCTTACCAACACATTTTGCGATTCATTTCTATATATAAGAAGACTAGCGGTCCGCCCCGGCTTCGCCCGTGGTACATGTTTACGTTTTCTCTACATAAGAACCATCCTCGTACTTCAAGGAATATAATAAAAAAAGAATTATCGAAATCGGTTCAGCCGTTCTCGAGTTATGCGCTTACCAACACATTTTGCGATTCATTTTTATATATATATATACTAGCGGTCCGCCCCGGCTTCGCCCGTGGTACATAATATTTACGTTTTCTCTACATAAAAACCATCCTCGTACTTCAAGGAATATAATAAAAAAAGAATGATCGAAATCGGTTCAGCCGTTCTCGAGTTATGCGCTTACCAACACATTTTGCGATTCATTTTTATATATAAGATAAGATTATGTGAAAATAACCAGGAAGGTGAAAAACATATTTACGAAAACATAGTAACATAATATGGCTGTCGCTACAATAATTATATTTCAATTTTATCTTTTTATACCTAGTAGAACTGGCCGACGAATAAAAAAAATCGTATTAGAATAAATACAATAAATTACGGAACAAAAAAAGGATTGTAACTGAATTAGGTATGTTTGTTTCTGGGCGCACCGTTTTCGACGACGCGACGCGCGACGTAAGCGTATAGGTATAGGTACCTACTTTGCTAAAACAAACTAATAAAATTGTGTGTCTGTCTGAAAATTCGGAAAAGCATATTTTGCAAGTTTGTAATTACTTTGATAGTTTACCGATTTATAATAATTGTAATTGTAATTGTATAATATATAATTTGCAATGTGGTGAAATTTCATAAAAATCACGGGCCAATTTTTTGTTTTGAATCCCACCGAAAATATAATTGCGTTATTAGAATAATTAATTACTATACCTACCCACGATCAATTATTACAATATAGTCTCAAATGCATACTAGAGAAATATTGCAATTTGATTCAATTAAAATGCATAGCATACAAAAATAAATTCACAACACAAGAAATTCCGCGCGCAAATCATAGCGCGTGTCAATGAAATCAAGAATGTTTTATATCAAGCCGACGCGGACGACGACGCGACGCCGAACAAAAGTACCTACGACGGACGACCACGCTTCGAGTTGCCAAACAACATGAGTAATAAATTGTTTACAAAAAAAACAAGTTTTCCATTTTTCTGTATGAGTAGACAGAACTTCAAAACGCCACCTGCTACGGTTTATATTATGAACGATTGTTATAAAAATAAAAGTTATATTTGTTGGTGTAAACTATTTTATTGATCAATAATTTTGGAATTTAAAATTGTCAACATTGATTACAATAAAACGCAGTTTTATTTTATTACACTATTGTTTTTTTTATCAAAACATGTATTTGAAGTACCATATAATATTATGCTGATCCAAGCATTTTCACTCAAAACTTATATCACTAATGATTTGTAAAAGTAAATTATTTCAATATACATTTCATAACCAACATGTAAGAATAATTATTATTATTCCTACCTACAACAACAAACCTAAAACACTATTTACTATGGGAAAATAACCAGGAAGGTGAAAAACATATTATTATTTACGATTTCGACGCACTCGACTTTTAGTAAAATATAGTAGGGAAACATAATATTATGGTTTTGATTTTTGCTACTAGTATAAGAAAACTGCGTGTTCAAACTACTTGTTTGTCTGTCTGAAAATTCGGAAGTACTTTGGTAGTTTACCGATTTATAATAATATTGTATACCTATATCGTTGTTTAAAAAATATTCAAACACAATAAAATATGATATATGTACTGATTTATCACTGGTTTCAGTGATGAACTGATGAGTCAATTATAGCCACTATACTTTCGTCATACGTGTGTATGATTGATGTGATTTGCAACGTGGTGATATTTCAGAAAAATCACGGGTCAAATTGTCCCACCGAAAATATAACTGCGTTATAAGAATAACTATACCTACGATAAATTATACATAATACAATATAGTCTCAAATGCATACTAGTGAAATATTTTATTTGAATCAATAAAATAAAAAAATAAATAAAAAATAATAATAATACAAAAATAAATTCACAACACAAGAAAATCCGCGCGCAAATCATAGCGCGTGACAATGAAATCAAGAACTTTCGAGCCGACGCGGACGACGAAGGAGCCTAACAAAAGTACCTACAATCATAGGCGGCTCGTGACAAAATTGTATGGCCGTGTTCACTTGAAATAAAACAACGAAAATAGGTACCTACAATAGCGTTAGCAGTACAAAAAAAATGAGCACCACATTATAAATGTCTATTTATACACTAAAAATTATAGAGTATTTCAAAACGAATTCAATTATTATTTAGCAATAATTAGAAAATCCCCGAATTTGCATTAGTGATCGTATTCATAGTGTTTGTCTACACTAATATTATAAAGAGGAAAACTTTGTTTGTTTGTTTGATTGTAAATTGTAATGAATAGGCTCATAAACTACTGGACATTTTACCAATGTTTGCAAGTTTGTGATTACTTTGATAGTTTACCGATTTATAATAATTGTATACTTATATCATTGTTTAAAAATATTCAAACACAATATGATATAGGTACTGATTTATCACTGGTTTCAGTGATGAACTGATGAGTCAATGTTAGCCACAATACTAATCACTTTCGTCATACATGTGTATGAACTATGATTGATGTGATTTGCAATGTGGTGAAATTTCATAAAAATCACGGGCCAATTTTTTGTTTTGAATCCCACCGAAAATACATATATTACTAATTGCGTTATTAGAATAATTAATTACTATACCCACGATCAATTATTACAATTTACAATATAGTCTCAAATGCATACTAGAGAAACATTGCAATTTGAATCAATTAAAATGCATAGCATACAAAAATAAATTCACAACACAAGAAATTCCGCGCGCAAATCATAGCGCGTGTCAATGAAATCAAGAATGTAATTTTATATCAAGCCGACGAGC
The DNA here is from genome assembly GCA_907164685.1 of Colias eurytheme. Taxonomy (NCBI): domain Eukaryota; kingdom Metazoa; phylum Arthropoda; class Insecta; order Lepidoptera; family Pieridae; genus Colias; species Colias eurytheme. Next base: position 24,561 of record CAJQZN010039952.1, read on the forward strand.
GACGACGCCGAACTAAAGTACCTACAGTACCATTTACCTTCAGTGTACAATACAGTTTACAGACCTACGACGGACGAACAATAATGAGTAATAAATAAAAAAAAACATAGTTTCTAAGGTCATTAGTTTTATTTTATTTTATTGTTATTTTCTTTGAACGATTGGAAATGAAATTACTCAATTTTTACACAGAACTTTGATTTATTAGAATTATGCTCATTATGCATAAGATAACGAACGCGAATGCACGACATCTAGCGCGTCAATGTCTAAACATCGCCTTTCGTTTAGACATTGACGCGCTAGATCTGTAATAAGTATATAGTCTATGCGCTAGATGTCGTGCTTTATGTCGTGTTTCGCTTGGCAAAAGTCACGCACACTACTGTAGAAGTGTCAAATTTTTCCGGTATTTTACTGTTGTTTTTCTAAGTAAATATTGTAAATTATTGATTAAAAAGGTCGAACGCGCACACATTTCATTATAGAGAAGTGATAAAATGATTAGTTTTAAAGAAATAGTGTCTGTGTTAAGTGTTTAGAGGTAATCAAAAATGTATGGAGGGACGGTCGGAACATCAACCTTAAGAAACTTACTGTCTTACTGTCATCCCTGGTTTAAAGTTAGACTGTGTTTAAATTGTTTTGTGGTAAGACCATATTTTAACTAGCATTGGTAATATTTATGGGTCCCTGATAACTATCGTTATCCGCCCTCCCTGCTAACTACGGTTATCCGGGTGGCCCTCCATGCTAACTACGGTTAACCGCGTGGCCCTCTCTGCTAACTACTCTTATCCGGGTGACCCTCTCTGCTAACTACTCTTATCCGAGTGGCCATCCCTGTTAACTACGGTTATCCGGGTCGCCCTCCCTGATAACTATTGTTATCCGGGTCGCCCTCCCTGCTAACTTCGGTTATCCCAGTCGCTGGCGGCCCTTATTATGTAGGATTACCGCTAGTGTCTGTAATAAATAAAAATAATAATTAATAAAAAATAAGGCCCTCTCTGCTAACTACTCTTATCCGGGTGGCCCTCTCTGCTAATTACTCTTATCCGGGTGGCCCTCTCTGCTAACTACTTTTATCCGGGTGGCCCT
>CAJQZN010039952.1:25671-37391 GCA_907164685.1 Colias eurytheme
GGCCCTCTCTGCTAACTATTCTTATCCGGGTGGCCCTCTCTGCTAACGACTCTTATCCGGGTGGCCCTCTCTGCTAACTGCTTTTATCCGGGTGGCCCTCTCTACTAACTACTCTTATCCGGGTGGCCCTCTCTGCTAACTACTTTTATCCGGCTTGCCCTCTCTGCATACTGCTTTTATCCGGGTGGCCCTCTCTGCTTTCTACATTTATCCGGCTGGCCGTCTCTGCATACTGCTTTTATCCGGGTGGCCCTCTCTGCTATTCTTATCCGGGTGGCCATCTCTGCTAACTACTCTTATCCGGGTGGCCATCTCTGCTAACTACTCTAATCCGGGTGGCCCTCTCTACTAACTACTCTTATCCGGGTGGCCCTCTCTGCTAACCACTTTTATCCGGGTGGCCCTCTCTGCTAACTATTCTTATCCGGGTGGTCCTCTCTGCTTACTACTCTTATCCGGGTGGCCGGGTGGTGGTGGTAGATGATGATGATGATTTATTGTATAAATTGCAGCATGTTCGCGATGTACGTGGAGCGAGTGCTGATCCCGGACCTGCAGAAGGTGGGCGGGGCTCTCGAGCGCAAAGCAGCTGCGGTCGGCTGCGTGAAGCTGCTCTGCGACAGCGCGCACTTCAAGCAGGGCTCGCTGGCTGCACTGTGGCCGCCGCTGCTTCAGGTACAGTGCGTGCGGTGCAATGGCAGTCTGGACAATACACAATACAATGCAGTACAGTGTAGTACAATACAATATAATGCAAATAAAATAAACTACACTGTAAAAAATATTTCTCAATGCTTTTGAACGCCATCTTCCACGTAAAGTTTATCATCATTCTGCATTCGCTTAGACAAATTAATGACAACAACATTTTTGACGTGACAACGTCTTATAAATTGGTTTGCCGGGTGACACTTCAAGAAACTGCGTTAGGGCCGGCGCCCACTGCTGGCACGGCGTGGCATGGCAGGGCAGAGGATTTTATTACTAATGAAGTTATTTTGAATCTTATTTCAATCAGTTTAGAATTCAAGTTACTTTATTTCGATGCCACGATGCCGCGACGTATCGCAGGATGCTGCAGCATGACGCGGCACGCCGCAGGATGCGGCGGCATGACGTGTCTTGCTGTTTCATTCCAAGGAATGCCGCGGCGCGCCATTGCATCCCGCGAGGCGTATGCGTTACTTTGGGGTCGAGGAATTATAATTGCTAGCTAGTTGAAATAAGGTTGAAACATATGCAGCATTAGTGGGGCTTTTAGCAGGATGCCACGGCATGCCACTGAATGCCGCGGGATCACGCAGCACGCCGCGAGATGCCACTGCACGTCGCGGGATGCCATTGCACGCCGCGGGATGCTCTGCCGTGCCATGCCGTGCCGTGCCGGCAGTGGGCGCCGGCCCTTACGCTCCGCTCACGTTATGCGCTCACAATGAGAGCGAGTGAGAGGCACGCGGGCATGGTTAGCCCGCCTAAGAGCGAGAGAGACAGACATAAAAAGTCGTTGTCACGTAAAACTTTCGCCCGTATACCGACTTTACAGGCAACCAATTTTTTTTCTTTTGTATTCGTAGTACCTTTTCGTGCGCGATTTCGCCTTCTTAACACCGTGTATTTAAAAAAAAGACGTTAAAATCTTTAAAGATATAGACACACAGACGTCGGAAAGTGACTGTTTTACACCATCTAATAATTGATATATTCCCATAGGCGCTGATCTCCGTGTTCGAGTTGCCGGTAGATGAGTCGAGTCTTCCGGACGACCATTTCATAGAAGTAGACGATACTCCGGGCTACCAGCCGCAGTACGCACAACTGGCGTGCGCACGCGCAGGGGATAGAGACCCACTTGCTAGTACGTATATACGAGATTTTTAAAGGAAAAACAACTTGTTTTTTTTTACTGGTAGTACAATTTGATTCAAACTTAAAAGTGGTTTGGAGGTTAGCTGCGAGTGCATGTACACTCAGAAACAGTCATGTTGTTTTACCAATGTTTAACTAAAATTGTTTTCTGTCTGAACGTACGATGTTCCGTGCAGCAACATTGAATCTGTACTGTACCTGGCTAATTTTGAATTTAAATGCCTATGTGACTTGGTAAAATAATGTTTATAATGATGTGAGATATAATAGGGTGTTACCAACTCACAAACTTTACTTCTTCATAATATTTGTATTTTGCAAAACTATTATTAACACGTTTTTCTTATCTTCACATGTGTGTTTGTAATTGAATCCACACTCGATTTCAAACTGACAAACTCAATTCAAACTTTGTACACTTATCAAGGATTGTTGACAATACAACCATTGTTTTTACTTATCTTTTTAAAGCATGTTTTATAGTTTTCTATACTACACTTAGGGTGAATGGTGACAAAACAATTTGATGAGCTTATATTTCTAAAGCGTGTTTTATAACCTATATTTATTATCTTCCAGGTATAGACGATCCCAAACGCTATCTAGCGGAAAGCCTAGCGGCCATGTCCCGTACATGCCCGGGCGAATTACCGCCCCGTGTGGCAGCACTTGATGAACCCCATCGTCTCGCCTTACAATCATACCTCGCTACTTACGGAGTTCAATTGTGCTGATATAAGAATGTTGCGCTCGTTACCGGGCTCAATTAGGCTTGACCAGTGAAAGTTGAATACAAGAAAAGTGTCCAAGTGAAGAAAAAGATTTTTCAAAGTGCTTTATTAATAATCCGAAGAACTAATGCGCTTGACTGACGAGAAATGAGGAAAATATGTCTCAATTTTTAATGAAAATATGGTCAGTAGTCTCAGGATAAAACAAGAAAATTAAATGGTCACTGGATTCAAAAATAACAGACTTGATTGATCATCTAATATAATCTAATCGACCAATGGTGACACGGCTTTACCACACCCAACTGGACAAAACATAAATAAAATACTTCAAAAGTGATGTAAATATGTGATTCACAAGAGAATCCACGAAATTAGTTACAATGAACGATGTATGATAAATTCTACCACATAAATATTAAGTGCTTTCGTTGGTCAAAGTGCGGGTCAAAGTGATGGATTTTATAGTGTAGTGTTTAGTTGTACGAAACTGTTTTAATATTATGATATATTTTGGTATTCAATCTGTGTAGTGGATTAAAAACTCGTATTAATGTAATTAAAAAATGATGTCAGTAACAAAATCACAGTGTGAATAGTATTTTCATTATATAGTTACATACTAATTAATACTTAACCCTGTCAAAACTTTGCTTTTGCAAAATAAACTATTTGATGGACTGAATAGTTGTTAGTTTATTGGTCGCTAAAATTGGCTGTTTTCTTGTTACGTTCTGACGCAGAGCGTCGTTTCCTATATTATGTATTTAAATAGTTGCTAATAGAAAGTTTTCTATTGAGTCTCTTATTAGATTAGGTTTATAATGTGTCTTAATTATTATTACTTAAACAAACAGACGTAAAACTTGTAGATTTTATATATATGTGATATGTTTAAAGATCTTTCTAATAGCAACTATCAATGATGAGAATGTATATCAGGATTTCACTTGCTAGATGTAATGATACTGAATAAACGTTTTCATATTTATCTGTGCCTTTTATTTGCTATCCCTGCTTTATTTTTTCAGTTTAAAAATATATAAACACCATTTTCTTTAATTAAAAAATAATTCAACATCGTTTTATTTAAGAAAATTTTTATTTTCAATTTTATACTACTGATTTAGAATATCGTTTTTACCTTGAAGAATACTCAACCTTATACATAGTCACTTAGTTCATACAGTAAATTTTAACAGAATTTAAATTCATTAGCTACCTAAGTAGTGATTTTTGGCTCAAATATTCCATTATTTACATTTAACACATTTATAAGGAAATTATTATAAACCACAGAAATTTTATTTTACAAGGTGTTAAGCTAGTTCTCAATTCAGAAATCAATTGTTTTGATTATTTCTCAACAAACGAGCTTTTACAAGCGTTAGTAGGTAGTAGTAGTAGTAATCTATACAAAAGCGTGCGTTGAAATGTACAGCAAAATGACCGCTCATGAATCTCGAAGCGCGTGGCTGACGCCCTAACAACGCACGTTTGAACGAAAATCTCAAAGCACGCGTTTGACGAGCGCTTGATCTGAAACGCGCGCTTGCATGTGTACACTTCAATAGAATTCGTGGTTCTCGTTAGCAAAGCGCGCGTTTCAAAACGCCTAATGTGTACCTACTTGCTCTAAATTTACGTTCAAACTCTTCTAAATTCCAACGTATTCGGCTGATTTGACACCATGGTGACGAACTTATGCAATGGAAATTCAGTTTTGCAACAATGTGTAATGTGTATTCAGTCTCGAGCGGCTGTCTTCAAATAGCAATGTAGGCGTAATCTTACCGATCTTTCGGCGCATACTTTCAGCATAATGTTTTGATGCTTATTTGCATTGATAAAATATATAGATTATAGATTTATATATCAATGCTATCTCTAATCAGGGTCATTTTTAACGAAGATGTCTTTGCATAGAGTGCAATGATAGGTCTAGTAGTGAAAAAACGCTCCAGTCTAAATATTTACCACAATGCTGTTTATAATTGTTATTATGTTGAAATAGTATTTATTTATTTATAAAGCATTATAACGAAGACAACAACCTAGGGTCTTTGGCACAAGCATATAATATTGTCGGGGATTTTTGTAGCCACAGTTTTTTTTTTTAAATTAGCCAATTAGGTATCTTCAAAAATACAGTATAAACATAATTTGAAAAGTAAAGCATGTATGTGTCGTGGCCATATCGTAGATTTGCTCATTTCATGATATGATTGATCATTTCACGAAATGGTCACATTTCATGAAATGGCCAACATAGATTGATCAGATCGTTAAATCGTCAACGTTTCACGATTTGGCCATCCACATTTGGCCAGATCGTATAAAATATAAAGAGTCCATAAAATATTAAAAAAATTCAGAATATTCTAAAAACTTGTTTAATGTCATTTAAGTTAGTGCCGCGGCAGCGGTCGGCGAATGCTAGAAGCGAATCGTTTTTGCAATAAAAAACAGTTAGGTTAGGTTAGACTTTGATAAACAACGCACGAGCCGAGCGAGCAAAGCGAGCGTGCCGCGGCAGCGGCCGGCGAGTGCCAGAAGCGGATGGCTTTTTAAAAAACAAACAATTATAATACTATAGTAGGATATATAAATATATATCCTAAAAGAAAAAAATGCGTCTTAAATTATTTTATTTAAGACGCATTTTTTCTTCAATACATATAAGATATCCACATTTTCCATAGTACTCGAACCGTCGTAAATTCTTTGCTATGACTTTCTTCATATTGTTATTAAACGAATTATGAAGTTTTTAACTGCGAATAATTAAATTTTCGCCAGCGGCCGCCATCTTATCACATAAACACAGAGCTTGCAGCGCCTCTACCAATGATTAATGTAACTATTTTACGATATGATCAAATAATTTTGATCATTTCATGAAAAAACCGCGCGTTTAGTTGGCCATATCGTGAAACGATTTCTTATCATTGATCTGCTCAAGCCACATCATGATGTGGCCAAACTAAATTGGCCATTTCACGAAATGCGACCATTTCGTGAAATGGCCAGTCATATCATGAAATGAGCAAATTTACGATATGGCCACGACATATGTACTATGAAGTATAAAAATTGAAGTCCAATTAAATTCAGGATAATATATAAGCGACGAGTATGATTGTTACTCTTTCAAGCAAAAACAACTGATCGGGTCTGTATGAAATATGGGTACAGCGATAGATTTATAATCTGGATAAGCACATAGGTTGCTTATAAGCTAGTTAGATGCATAAATTGATTGCTTTCTCTATTTTGATTTTTACTATATTTTTAGAGCAGGAGAGAAAAAAATACACATTCATAAATTTCAGCGATATATTTCAAAATCCGTCTCACTACATTGAAACGATCTAAACAAAACTTGAGTTACAACACCAAATTACACATTGAAATGCAGTAATACTACCAAATAGTAACACATTGGGCAGGTGTGCGGGCGTAAGGTGGAACATAAATCAGTTCGTAACTTGCTAATACCAAAAATCCTAGTCCCATATAAGGAAAACTTATTTTGCTATTCTGTCTGTTCATTTGACAATTTAACGAATCGAACTGAAAACTACAACATCTACTACATTTATTACGCCATTAACTCTTACTTCTAATCTAAAACGTGGTCAAATAAAAACGGGCACCGAGTCATCTTGTTAGTAAAGCGAAAAGACGTAGATATAAATTTTATTAACAATTCAACATCAAGTTACGAGTACAATATTGCGAAAAATGCTTGACCGCGCACGTTACACGATCATAATATATTTTAAAACATGTAAATAAAGAAAATATCCAATCACCATTCTTAAAACTACGAAAAAATAAGTGTTTTTTATTAAAAGTTTATTATACTCAGACTGAATCACATACTTGAAAATTTTTAACAATTTTGCCATCGCAAACTCATTTCATAAACACAATTAATATTAGTATCGAATAACAAGTACAAAACTGTAAACGAATTATTTTACCGCCATTTAGCAACTAAACAGAATACAGAATGCGAAATGAAACTGAATTTTAATATAATCGTAAGATAAAACTTGATTTTAGCATTTTAGATAATTTTAGTAATATTTTTAGTTGACACAAACAATAAGACACAGTAATTTTAAGACACATTTCAAAGAAAAAGTTGAAAAAATTGTTGGAACACAAAACCACAAATTAGTCCAACCATTTTCAGTATAAATATAAAACACTACAATCAAGATATATCTTATGATAATCAATGAGGGTATACAATCCCAAATACACAGAGCGCGGACTCTAACGAACATTATGAATACAGCAACCGCTATTAACTTTACTTTTAAATTTCATTATACAAACAAATATTTTTTGAACGCATCCAAAGCATAAGTTATTGCCATTATACATTTTACAACATAATATTGCCAGCATACAAAATTAAAAACGCAATTTAAATGCTGATTACTTGAGACAAAAAGTACTCAATCAAAATTGCTAGTACACATTTCTTGAAATGAAATTGCCAATATAATGAGCAGTAGACATTTCTCCAAATCTTGCAAATTGCCAAAATACATTTAACCAAATTAAATTAGTATATAAGTACAAAATAACATTGCCAGTGCACATTTAATGAAAGAAAATTGCAACGAACACCGCGTGTATACTATCAGGCGCCGGCGAGTGTACATACCGCGGGAGTACTCAGATATATTTTTAAACGGTTTTACCAAATAAAATAGCCAGAACACATATTATAAGAAACAAAATTGCCAGTATACAAAATTAAATCATTTTTAATACCAAATAAAAAAAGACGGGTTGCACTCCGGGAGTGCCGGCAGAAGTGAAAACTTGATTATTAACGTTCAGCATGTTTGATATTTTGGAATGGTATCCGTCTTACGCTTTTCGATCAGGTCACGTGTCCTGACGCGAGTGTAAGATTTTATACCCATTACAGAAAAAGTGCTCAACGCCGCTAAAGAAGTTTTCACTTCAAAAATTGCCAATATACAAATAAGCCGAATCACTTGAGCGCGCACTCAACGAACACCGCGTGTATACTATCGGGCGCCGGTGTGTGCGGGGGCGTAGCGCCGGGCGGGGGCGAAGGCGCGCGGCTCTGCGGGCCCGAGGGCCGAGCCTCCACTGTGATGCTCGTCTCGCTGAGCGGCCACAGGTCTTTCAGCACCGCCCTGCGGAAGTAAAAACATTGTTAAACATGGAATAAAATAAATAAATAAAAATCGTTTATTTAGTACTAAGTAATACATAACACAATACAATTTGAACTCGACGATCGCCTCAACTAGGTAACTAGGAATAAAATATATATCGAGATAAGCTTTAAATTTGTATGGGTGTGAACAACAGAAATATCTGTGATTACAGGTTTATGGAAAAATTTTAGTAAATTGGAAATAACAGTTGTTACTTTGTTAAATAGTATTGACGGTACACAATTATTTTATGTGGTGTAACAAGCAGTCCAGCGCATCACCGGTAGGGTCCCAGATTTATTTAGCATTCCAAGCGGTCCGACCACGCCAGGCCAGTCAATACAAGAACTACGCGGAGCCACGTGCATGACAACTCAATACAAGAACCACGCGAGGCACTGTTAAAGTAAATTTATTTATTATCTGTGTTTATTTTAAATTGCGTGCCTTCCATAATCTATGGTCTCTACTCTGTAGAACATCGAAGTGATTGTAAAATACGAAAAAGTAATCTTATTAAATCTGCTTAAAATACAAGAAAAGCATTTTATTTGCCACTCTGCAATAGAAGTCAATACAAGAACCACGCGCTGCCAGCTGCACGCAAACTCAATACAAGAACCACTCACCACAAACGGCGCTCGACCACGGCCCGCACGCGCGGCACCGGGAACCCGTTGAAGGGCGCCGCCACGGGCAGCGTGTACGCGCCCATGTCGCGGAACACCAGCCACCCGCCCGCGCGCTGACCGGCCAGTTGAGTGCGAGGGAGGATGCAGTCTAGTGCATCGCATGTGGGGCCCCAGATCGAGCACTCGGATACCGGCTCGGAGCTCTCCTGCGAAATAAACATCATGTATAAAACCACTATAACTAAAATCTATTATATTGAACACCATGAACAACTACAATATACTGTATCGCACACCATGTATTACTTTATCGAATAACATGTATGACTACAACATACTTTATTGAACACCGTGTATATAACTACAATTCTAAATACATAAGCAAAAGGCCATTGATAGAACATTAAGGGCCGATTTTTCAATGCTTGGTTAAAACTTATTCGTCAAATAATGTATAAAACTACCATTTTAAAAACGTATTCTAATTGCCCGTATTTGACAGTTTACGTGACATTTTAATATTATCGTGTAATACTATATTGAACGGATAAGTTTTATCCAAGCATTGAAAAATCGGCCCTTACTGTCATAAAATAAGTTGTTAATTTGAATGAAATTTACAATGTCATGTTACGCAGCTCCACTCGGGAGATCAGAGATGAGCAGTGGTGGCTCAGTGGTGAGACCTCGGACTTCGAATCGATAAGTCCGGGGTTCGAGACCGGGCGAGCGCGCAGGAAATAAATTGATTTTTCAATTTATCTGCGCATCATCACCACTGCTCGAACGGTGAAGGAAAACATCGTGAGGAAACCGACATGTCGAAGAATCAAAAAGTTCGACGATATGTGTCATCCGCCAACCCGCACTTGGCCAGCGTGGTGGATTATGGCCTGTACCCTCATAGGAGGCCCGTGTCCCAGCAGTGGGAACATATATGGGCTGATGATGATGATGATGATGATGACTCGGGAGATTTTTGACGTCAAAACAATTTTTTAAGTTAAACTAAACTACCCTTTATAAATCACAGAATCTGGTATAAATCACTCCGTTCGATACCAAACACCACCTCTTGTTCTACTCTTTCGATTTTGTAACAAAGGACACTTCATTATTCAAAAAAATATATAATTAAAAAGCATTTGAATGCTATAAATCTATACTAATATTATAAAGCTGAAGAGTTTATTTCTTTGTTTGAAAGGGCTAATCTCAGGAACTACTGGTCCGATTTGAAAAATTCTTCCGGTGTTAGATAGCCCATATATCGAGGAAGGCTATAGGCTATATATCATCACGCTAAGACTAACAGGAGCGGAGCCACGCGGGTGAAACTGCGGGGCACTGCTTGTAAATCCTACTACTATACTATTATAAAGGTGAAAGTTTGTATGGATGTATGGATGTTTGTTACTCTTTCACGCAAATACTACTGAACCGATTAAAATGAAATTTAGCACACATATAGAGGGCAGCGTGGATTAACACATAGGATAGGTTTTATCCCAGAAATAACACGGGGACGGGAACTATGCGGGTTTTTCTTTGAAAACGCGGGCGAAGCCGCGGGCGGTAAGCTAGTAAAATATATAACTACACACCTCAAGCGGCTCAGCGGTGACCTGCTGGTGGTCGTACAGCAGACAGTTGAAGGAGCCGTACACGCCGTCGTTGATGAAGTACATCGTGTGCTTGTCGCCGCTCTCCGATTGTATCTGTAATTGGTTTGACGTGTTATTTTATTGAAATTATTAATTATACTTGAGTTGCTTTTTACTTCATATAGTATGGTAAAGTTAAATTAATTAATAGATAGAATAGTTTATGCGTTAGTTTTTTGGTATACTTTACTATATTGTATAAAAATTAAAAAAAAACATGTTTTGTAATTTTTTTTCTAGGAAGATAGTGGACACCAGGAATTAAACAATAAAAATGTAAAAAACTAGTGAAAACGTGTTACATGTCTTAATTTTCCCAAACCTCTTTTTTTAATATCATAAAAAATGTACAGTACATGTATGTACGTATAAATTTAAGTTCGAGTCCCGCCTCGTGACCGAATTTTTAACGTGATAACGTTTATAAAATCGATTTAGTCGGGTGACATGTTCAGAAACTTGTGTCACACCAAAACCTCACGAGCGCGATCGCAGATATAACGAGAGAGAGACGGACCGATCTCCCGTCTCATCTCGAGCGCTGCCACTGCATTATGTTATCACGTAAATATCTCGATCGTAAACCTACTTTACAAACAACCAATTTTTTTTATATTCTTTATAAATTTTATTTATAAAGCATTTGAATGCCATAAAACCAAAAGTATCCACTTTAATGTACGCATTCATGTACGCATGTACGCACCTCCCTCGAAGCGTGTATCATGGCAGCGAGCGTGTACGCGGCGGCCGCGAAGTATCGCCCCGGCTCAGCGATCACGCGCACGTCGCGGTCCGAGAACTTGCTGTCCAGCGCCGCGTTTATCACTTGAGATACCTGGGTAAATATTTATTTATTAGTAGTTGTTAGAAGTTTTTTTGAAGTGAAACTTCTTTATCGGGGTTGGACAAAAATTTAGCGTAACATTTTTGCGTTACGCCGTACGCGTGACATTTTTGCGTTACGCCGTACGCGTGACATTTTTGCGTTACGCCATACTCGTGACAATTTTAAGGTCATAAAGAAGTTTCACTTCTTACGTGTATACTCTAGTACAAGCATACATTTTTATTTTATATTACTGCAACGAGGCAATCTGTTAGAAAACAATTGGCCCTTATATTGTTTGGAACTTCATCCGGAAGTTGTTAGAAGTAATGTTGAGTTTAAATTACAAAAGGGATCTGTAAGGGATAAATTTGTTTTGTAGGTATCCTTATGAAATGTATAATAATAGAAATGAAATACAAATTACAAATCACCTTATCAGGTTTTAAATATGGCTTCAAAAAACAGCTACTTACCGAGTTTCGTTGTTATGAAACAAATGTGTGCAAGTAATAGTTAATTTGATACCTATGAATATTTTTATTCACAGCCACGAACATCGTACGAACACCTTAGGTAGTTGGATCCGACAAATCACGCACTCGAGTGTGCAGGATCCCGCATGAAACGCATTACTGGATCCCGCGCGCGTACACCTTGCTCTCTAGGGTGCCGGATCCCACGTGTCACACGCACCTGCCGCAGGTCCGCAGCGGAGTCGCCAGCGAAGCCGCCGCCAATGTCCAGCAGGCGCATGTGCAGGCCGAGCGAGTCGCCGAGCGAGAACA
>CAJQZN010039953.1:915-23910 GCA_907164685.1 Colias eurytheme
AAAATATTTAGGCCTATAAAAAACAGATTTTTTCTATGCATTAAGTACACACTTACTTTATAAAAAATAAAAACCGTTGATGAAAACTATATCAATTTAAATATATAAAACCTACTAAACCAATTTCAATATTATTTCATATACAAAAAGCTACAGTATTTGAATACTTACAGATCCCTTGTCTTGGTATCCCGGGCAGATGTCATCAACGCCAGCGCCCTCTTTGTCTGAAGACGCAGCTGAAATAAATAATAATAAAAATGTAAACAAAACCAGAAAAAAAATATTGTTGTGAATTAACCTTAAATTGAAGTCAGTCTGCAATTTCAATATTTTCCAAAAGCTTTGTTATTTTCGCACACGCACTCACACACACACATACACATTATAACAACAAAAATTGACTTTTTAACGTGTAAAAGTAAGGAGGACAATTTGAACACAAAAATATTAAGGTTTTGGGATGGGGAGGCGCTGATAATTTTTTTTACGAACTGACTTTTCAACGCTTATTTACCTGTCTCAAAATACACATACTAGCCTACTCTTTTTAATTGTATGATAATGTAAAATAAATGATCAAATAAATGACCTTTCTTTCTTTGTGTGTGTGTGTGTGTGTAACATAATACATACAAGTATCATCCAATTCCGTCCACTGGTCGTCCGAGTCGGAGTTAGCGCCAACGTCGCTCGCGTCAGACGCGATTGTTTCGCGTCGTATGCGGAGTGACGCTCGACGAACCGCGGCGGTTCGACGACGGCACATCTGTAGAGGAAACAATAATAATATTTATTTTCTCATCACACACGAGCAATCAACACATAATGTATGTCTTGATTTTCAATCTATATATAATAATAAATATTTCAGGACAATTTTCACACACGGCACGATCAGATCCCAAACTAAGCTTTCGCTTGTGTTATGGAAACCAGATGGCTGATAAACATACATATATAATTTTAAATAAATACTTATCTAGATAATTAACACCCAGACACAGAGCAAACATCAATGTTCATCACACTAATATTTGCCCCGGGTGGGAATCAAACCCACAACCTCTGGCTTGGAAGGCAGGGCCACTACCAACCAAGCCAACGGGTCAGTCATATATCTTAACACTAACATTACAATAGGGAGAAAATACAGAAAATAATGGCAAATGCTTGGTAGGTGAACCGCGTAGCGAAGGCGGGACATCTGCGTGAAATTTATATAAAAAATCTAAACTATAAAATGGAATTCCATCAGTTGCTTAAAGTAAAAATTATAAAAAGTAGGATTAAGTTAATAGTGTGTTATAAAATCTTAACTATAACAGGAGATGATACTAACGCCGAGACCATAACTTCATCACTTTGAATTATCATAAACAAGGAAAGCAGTTTCTACACAGAATAGCTGACAAGAAGCTCTGTGCTTGTTAGCAGTAAGCTATAATTAGAATATTATAGCTTAGGAAATAATAATAATATTTCGTGTAGTAGACTACAAGCCCCATACCTCCTTCCCCTTAACGATAGGCCGCTTCCTTTGCGCTCGCTGCGGCCTCGCGACTCGCCTCGGCTTGCGAGCGCCCGACCAAGAGGAGGACGTGGAAGAGCCACTCCCAGAGGCATGGTGACCAATCTGAAGTTAAACATATATCATCTTAATATATATAAATCTCGTGTCACAATGTTTGTCCTCGATGGACTCCTAAACCACTTAACCGATTATAATAAAATTCGCACACCATGTGCAGTTCGATCCAACTTGAGAGATAGGATAGTTTAATCATGTAGGTACCACGGGCGAAGCCGGGGCGGACCGCTAATATTATTAAAAAATTACCCGGCAAATTTTATTCTGCCTAAATGTTATCTGTCATAATGGTATGAAAATAGATGTTGGCTAATCTATACTAATATTATAATGCTGAAGAATTTGTTTGAACGCGCTAATCTTAGGAACGACTGGTCCGATCTGAAAAATTCTTTTGGTGTTAGATAGCCCATTTATCGAGGAAGGCTATAGGCTATATATCACTACTCTTACACAAACAGGAGCGGAGCCACGCGGGTGAAACCGCGAAGCGCAGCTAGTCAGACAATACATCTGTTGAAAAGTGCCCGCTCTTAGAAATCCACTATATGTATATATATTAAAATTATCTTTATTTGCAAAATAGATCTTTAAAACTATGCAATTGATGCAGTATCACTACATAGTAAAAAGCAGTCTTTTGGCTTTCCAATGTCTGCCACTATGTACTTCTATGTACATATTTAATTTTTTAAATAACGCAACAGACTTAATGGAGTGTTTTTTTTAAATATATTAGTGATTCAGGAAGGATTTAATTCAAAATTTGTTAAATTTAAGACAAAGAGGGACGAAACTGGGCAGAAAGTTAGTGTTTAAACAAATTGTTAAATGAAGAAGGCACACTGACAATGCTAAGCTTAAACTGCATTACATAGTATGATAAAAAGTAATCTTCAGTTTGACAAACTATGTGATATAGGATTATATTGAAACTATTAAGTTTATTAGGAATATAAACTGCTACTGCACAAGTAACATTTTTTATTGAACTAGCTGTGCCCTGTGGTTTAATCCGCATTTTTCTGCTCCTATTGATCTTAGAGTGATGATATAAAGCTTATAGCCTTCCCCGATAAATGGAAATAACAGTAAAATAATTTTTCAAATCAGACCAGTAAACGCTGAGATTAGCATGTTGAAGTAAATAAACAAAGTCTTCAGTTTAATAACATAAGTATAGATTTTAAATAATCAGCCTAACATTATGTTGTTTACATAATATTGTATGATACAAATTTATAATTTACTAGCAGTCCACTCCGGCTTCGCCCGTGGTACCTACATGTTTAAACTATCCTATCTCTCAAGTTGGATCGAACTGCACATGGTGTGCGAATTTTATTATAATGGATTAAGTGGTTTAGGAGTCCATTGAGGACAAACATTGTGACACGAGATTTATATAAATTAAGATTAAGAATAGAAAAAATTCGATCACGAGGCGGAACTCGAACCCGCATCCTTTCGCGCCATTCCGAGGCGGATGCCTGAGCGCCAGAGCGATCAAATTTATTATATTCTTTCAGTTGTATGTGTCTTAGGGACACACTACATATATTTATAAAGCATTTGAATGCCATAAAACCAATAATATTTTTCATAAAACCTATAATTTAAATCAACATACAGTATACTTTTCCTCATTGTGTAATACCCATTATAAATCTTTTTATTTATTTTATAAATTACTACTCAATACTCTTAAAACCAGTTCTAGTAAATATTTTAAAATGTGATTAAATAAAATGTAATTAAGTCTGGTTTTTATATAAAGGTCATATGGAAATTTGCATTTTACAATAGTGACAATCTGAAGCACTTTCTATATTCATACATGTTTTAATGAGACTCTAATCAAATAGGTATCAAATTGGACTTATAATTTTTATTCCAGATTTCAAATGCATGATCTATCTTAATATATATAAATCTCGTGTCACAATGTTTGTCCTCAATGGACTCCTAAACCACTAAACCGATTATAATAAAATTCGCACACCATGTGCAGTTCGATCCAACTTGAGAGATAGGATAGTTTAAAAATGTAGGTACCACGGGCGAAGCCGGGGCGGACCACTAGTTCACATATAATTATATAATACTGTGTTGTTTTACACAATTATTTTTGTTTTATTTATTCCTTAATAAAATATGTGCGATAAGTTATTGTACATCTGAAGAATTTGTTTAAAATATGAAGTTATTCTATGCCAGCAGTGTACATAAATGTAAAAATGTTACAAATGTATGTCAATAAATAAACAATATAAATTTCACAGTTAATAATAACACAACTATGATAATGAGCTGTTTTGAAAAGATCAATCAACATTTCCAACAACACTACATGTTTTGTCAACAAGTGCTTCTTTGAAAACTTTTGGCTGCATTTTGTTTCCAATATGCAATTACAATGTAATTTTTTCGAAAAAATGTCACATGTCAAAACTAAAGGTCAACGACACAGTAAAAGGGTGGTGTAAGGACGGGATAGGGTTACTCACAGCTATTTCAAACAGAGACGGGAAATCCTGTTGAGGCTCGTCAGCAAGGCCTGCGAGGAGACCGAGTTCCGCTCTAAGATCGGCGAGCTCGGCACCAATGCGATCCGCCCTGTCCGCATCGCCCAGTTCATCCTTCAGGATATCCCCTATCTCGTCCGACACAGCAGCCACCGCTGACGCCAGCTCGTCAGAAGGCAAGGAACTCTTGCCTATACCTATCCCACCGGCCTCCGATTCCGTCCCGCTCCCCGAACATTTCTGCATGGGAAACATCATTTGCAAACAGAAATCCGTACGGAACGCGGAAAACGAAACATCTAAAGTCCAAGCGCTTTCTACGGAATCACTGTGGTTGTTCTGAAATGCTTTGTATGATGTGAAAAACCATTTTCTCCTGCACACCGATAGATCCCGAAGTTTTTGACAATACCAATATGGCGACGATATTTTTAGGTATTTGTGATCAGCCGCAGACGGATAGAGCATCAAATTTCATATGGCAATTATTTTTTAGCAAAATAAAATAAAACTAATTATAGTAATTGCTTTAAATTAACGTGTATTAAAATGTTAAGTATACAGTTATTTAATATAATGTTTTTATACTATTAGTTTCATGTGAATCGATGGTTGATGGGCATTTCATTCGCTTTTGTTAACAATTTATTTGGATCAATAAACATTTTTTTATCAAACTAAACATTCCAAGAACCAAGAAATATATTACGCTTTTTATATCAAATCAAACAACCCACATATAAGACAAAAATTATATTTTCATAATCACTTCATAATAATCCTTTGTTACATGATGGCCTCAATGATGGCAATATTAATTGTACATTATGAATTTATGACAATGACACAATGTGACTATATAGCACCTATATAGCGACATTGACAATTTCCATTGTTGACATAAAAATGTCTTGCGCGATCTTTATTTTTTCGAGATCTAAATATAATTTTTACACATAAAAATAACTAATGCAGGTAAAATGCCGCAGTGCGTTGCACGCTTAAAATTACGCGCGTTATTTCTTAGTTAGAAACCTGCTTGCTTAATTCAATTATTGGCTGCTTCATCGATGTTCATTTGTATCTAGGTAGATTCTTATAGGCCGCTTTTAAATTAACATTAGCGGTGCTAAAAGTTGGATACTAGTCTATCGGAACGGGAGAAGTGCTCTTTAAATTATGGCAGTTCAAAATAAAGTTTTGTATGCGTTCCGTGGATGGATAGCTTTTGTTGCCTTCATGGACTTGGGTACCGCCGGGAGATCGTACATTGAGAAGAGATCTTTCCTTAGTAATAACCCTGAAAATGATCATTTCGACGGTAAGTTTTAATTCAAAATTTATACAGCTAAATGTCCTAAAAACGAAATGACTATACAAGTGTTAAGTTATTGTTATTCACATGGTACAAATAATCTCTGCATTTTTTTATCTGTGTCGTCAAAACTGCAGTCTACAGAGAACGCCAATTTAAAAAATAAAAAACATATAATTGTTGGTAAATTATTGAATATTGATTGTATATTTCTAAGGTTACTATATACTGTTTTCATTATTTAAAGACCACACAAGCAAATCAGAAATAGGCTTATGATATAATGTATTTTAAATACTTACATTTTTGGTAACAGCTGAATTTTCGGAGCATTAATAACCTAAAAAGTGTTTAATTTTACACGAGTATTCTACATTTAGAAATTAACGATTTTAACTGATTGTAAACGCAATTTATTCATGACTAGCTGCTCCGCGCGGTTTCACCTCCGTGGCTCCACTTCTGTTGGTCGTAGCGTGATGATATATAGCCTATAGCCTTCCTGGATAAATGAGCTATCTAACACCGAAAGAATTTTTCAAATCAGACCAGTAGTTCCCGATATTAGCGCGTTCAAACAAACAAACTCTTCAGCTTTTTAATATTAGTATAGATATTATTTTCCTGGCATTTCACAAACTTTGCAGCGAGCATGGTCACGGGGAGAGTATAATATAAGCATAACTTACAATAGTGTTTAAAATCTTTAATATCAAAACCTATCTACTTATATCTTTTTAGTTCTTACTTATAATATCATTGGTATTCATTGTTGTAATTATTTTATTATTATGATCAGACTTTTGAAGACATGTATGTAATATAAGGTAGGTTTTATCTTTTTTAGCGTGTCCGTTTGCCAGTTGGCAAAGGCCTACTCCAATCTCTTCCAGGCGGGGCTTTCTAATTTCTATGGCCACTCTACCCCAAGTTGTACCCGCTACCGCTACACTACCTATACATTGTAAATTGTAATTATAACATTTTTTATTTCCAGGTACAATATCACGGATGCTGGGAATGTTTTCAGTGTTAAAAGCATTAGCATTGATACATTGCACACTATACATACATTACAGGCCGTAAGTATTTTACACTAGCTGTGCTACGCTGTTTTACCCGCATCGCTCCCCTCTTGTTGGTCCTAACGTGATGCTATATAGCCTATAGCCTTCCTCGATAAATGGGCTATCTTAAACCGAAAGAATTTTTCTAATCGGACCAGTAGTTCCCGAGATTAGCATGTTCAAACAAACAAACAAGCTCTTCAGCTTTATAATATAGTATATATTATCAGTATTTTTCAAAGTCTATTATAAATTTATGTTATACATATTAATAACCCATGAATGTTAAATGTCAGTCTTTCTTAAATCCTCATAAACAGCAATGCAGGTAGACAAAATTTTTTACTTTTGTCCGCCATTCAAGCAAAAACTAATAGACAGATTTTGATGATTTTTGTTTTTTAGTCCTAGGCAAAATATACGCTATAATTTATTTGAATATGAATCTACGCACGCGCGAACGAAGTCGCGGGCAAAGCTAGTATTAATATAGATACAGATATTGTGTCTAAGTGGAGCTATCTTTGATCTCGTTAATCAGATTCTTGACACAACCTCATTTCCATTGAGAATCGAGTACTAAGCTTGTTAGAGTATATTGAAAAATATATCTTCATAATATCGAGGGCAACATGTTGTAGTTGTGACATAATTATGTGGCATAGATTTTGTATTTTTATGTAACTATGTGTAAGTAAATGCAATCTGTTCATAGAACATTCAGCACTTGGTTATGAATGTATATAACTTAATAAATAATATACTTCCCCGAAAGCACTCTATCTATTTAAAAAAAACCGCTTCGTAAGCCGTTGCGTATTTTTAAAGATTTAAGGCTTTGTCAGATAGGACGCGTATTTTAGCGCTGCGTAGTAGCGCTACAGCGTCCTGTTTTAACGTCGCGCGAGGCTTCGTCAAACAGAACGCTTTAGCGCGCGTTAGGACACAGCAATTGATATTATTAAAGCTGCATGTTGTTTACATAATTATTACTTACGAACAAAACAAGGTACAGCGATATTAACTCCGGAGTCGGAAGAATTTTTTACTTACCAGTTTCATTAATTTCTTCTCCGATTTGTGCCCACAATTTTGCCTTCATTGATATATCTTTATAGTTTATATGAACTATCCTTCGTATTATATAAGCATGGATATTTTCTAACCAATTCTATCAAATTTTCGGTCATTATGCAGTATTTTATTATTATTTTACGCCTATTAACTCCGACGCTAAAATAAAATTTGTAAAAAAATACAACACCCGACGTTAAAGCGTCCTAACGCCGCGACAGAGCGTTGCGTACTGCTAGCGCCGGCGCTCTGTTTGACGGTATTCTACGATGGTAGTAGAACACATCTTAGCGTCATATCGCGGCGTCAACTTAACGCTCTGACGCGCGCTAAGTACGCGTCCTGTCTGACAAAGCCTTTAAGCATACAATGGGACATAGGGACAGAGAAAGCGACTTTTTTATACTATGTAGTAATAGTGATAATCACTACATTGCATGCAACAAAGTCGATTTCCGACGTTTGTGTATCTGTATGTTCAGACCTTTAATAGTACGCAACAGATTTTGATAGGATTTTGAAGTGAAACTTCTTTATCGGGGTTGGACAAAAATTTAGAGTAACATTTTTGCGTTACGCCGTACGCGTGACATTTTTGCGTTACGCCGTACGCGTGACAATTTCGCGTTACGCCATACTCGTGACATTTTTAAGGTCATAAAGAAGTTTCACATCTTACGTGTGTACTCTAGTACACGCATACATTTTTTTTAAAGATAGTCTTAATGTATTATGAAATGATACCTACCCGATACCTTACTATTTTCAGTGTGGTTTCTATGGGCTACTGGTCGCTAGTGCTCACGATAATACTATACTTCTCAGAGGCGTTCTACTTCCATTCAACTACCCTCAATTTTTACGTCGTGTTCCCATGCGTGCTGAATAGTGAGTAAAAACTACATCTAGTTATATTAGATTGTATCTATTTTAGAGAGGAAATTCATTTTAAGTTAATTTGTATCAGAAAAGACTACTTAACCAATTTTGATTTGTTTTGACCATTTAATTTTGCGTTTCATTTGCCGAAAATATTATGTGCATGTTTTATATTTCTTGCATTTTATAACCCATCCCTTTTTTATATTCATCTGATATTTAAAGGTAAATAAAAAAAGATATCATGTGCTATGTTTTATAATTCCTACGAATGTTAATCATCTCGTCCAATCGCAATATTTTTTCAATATGTGTTTGATATTTCTTAGAATTGCCGTATTACTACTGTGTCTATCTATGACCTTATTTTCTTGTATGTCTAAGTTTTATTTCGTTTTCTATGTATTATATACAACATGTTCTCTTACAGTTCTCACTCTTTTGGGTTTAATATATTTACCGACAAAAATAAAACTATGGGGCACGGTACCGGGCACTTCGGGCATGGAAAGGGAAGTTGACGATGAAAACGCCCAAATTCTCCGACAAATGGGCAATTTTAGACGACGGAAAGCTGGCAACACTAAGAACAAGCACGTTTGATTGTCGAACTGTCTCGCAATTTTAGGCTGTGTGATGTGCACTTGATTAGGTTAAGGGCTACGTCTGTTATCAAGGCATTGTCTGTTTTTTGGGAGTTTTGTTTTATGTTGTTTCTATGTATATTTGTTGTTTGGCATGTTTTATTATTTAGTTTTTATTTATTTTATTTATTTATTTCTTTATGTCAGGCAGCATTGCCCATATATTGTTAGTAGTACTTAATTCTAATGTTAGTAAAACTACATATTATTTAGTATTATATAGTTTTGTAGGAAATGACATAGTTTTACGTTCGTTTAGCTGTTTTAAGAACCCTGACAAACGTAGAGCTATTTTGCGAATAACCTACACTTCCCTACTTACAAATTGTATACTAAAATTGCTTTTCTTTTCTTATTTCTGTCATTTTTTTGCTCAATAAATCTATTAGAATTGTTTGCCATAAACTAAACCAATTTTTCAGGAGAACTTTATTTAGAGATTTTAGTTAGATAAAATATAGTCAACCTTTTAAAATAGTATTCATTTTATGAGTAAACACTACAAAAGAAAAATATATAAATTGACTGATTTATTCTTTGCCGAAACAGGTTATATTTAAAAATAATAATTTCGACCAAAGTACTTATTTTTAAATAGGTCATATACTTTTTATTCTCTGAGATATTTCTTCGAATTTTGTTGATATATTTAAGCCACGACCAAAATAATTAAGTTAGCTGAAATGGCTTGAAGTAATTTAAGATTATTAAAACAAAATTCGCGTATTTTATAGCATGAAACAATACTATGCACTTTATAGCAAGAGTGAAAAAGACGACACTATTTTTCGCATGATACACAAATTTGACAAATTTTATCGACTGATAAAGTCGAGAGTACTCGAATAGTCGATTTTAGTATGGTGAAATGGTTTTTTTTCCTAGTGGAAGTTAGTTTCAGTTGTCAAATTTTTAGTTCACTTTAAAGTTGGAACGTTATGGCATGAGTGTGTGAGTCCAACTTATTGTACAAGATAAGTCTGAGTGAGACATCGAATACGTATCATTACGATAAGAAGTTGTATCTCTTGAGTGTAGTGAGTATGAGTTAGAGAGTGTGGATGTGTTACTTAGCGAGTGTGTTATGAATCATGTGAATAAGCGTGAAAAAAAATTTCGAGCGCGCGAGTCATATGACGTAGAGGGCAAGAAAGAGATGGATGTATGTTTTGAAGTTTCGCTTCACATGAAAGTGTAAAGAATGCCACTACCAAGTTATATTCAAATTAAGTGAACTAGAAATTTGAACTAGAAGGTACGGAAGATCGCTTGGGCTGCCTTTTCCTATATAGCTTTACATAGCTTAGCTTACACTTAGACATAGACCTAGCTAGACAATTCAACACGCTAGATAGTGTAAGAGTAAGGCCAAATTTTTATATTAAAACATTTTTATCTCACTTTCCTCAACTCTACCTACTATTTTTCCTAGTTATTTGTAGACGCCTTACTATGAGTCCGTTTGGTGAGAACTGAAAAGCAAAAAGCAAAATTATGATCATAATTCATATTGCAAAAAGCGCAATTTTTGTGCCAGATAATAAAAAAAATTGAACAAAAGAGCGTGTGTGCCGAGCACACGTGTCAGAAGTGAAACTTCAAGGCAAGATTCAAAGATACTTACCAAAACCGTCGCCTTACCCCATGACGTTACGTGACGTTATTGCCATGATGGCCCACACCATATGGGCCAGCGTTTTACGTCTGATTATTAATTAAAAGTTTCGTCTGACTATTGATTGATCTCCATTGAAGATCTTACTACTCATACGTTAACTATTAAAACAAGGAGTTTGCTCCACTGTGGTACGATCATAATGCTCTATAATCTATTGCTTCTCAATTCTCGTTGAATCGACCATAGACTAGAACAATTCTACCTTACACCAGTGCCAATGCAAGAATATATTTACATACAATAATTAATATATTTCGGTAATACATATTTATCTGTTTATAATAAATAGGATAGTTAGTTGACACGTAATAAGTTGTTACAGAATACAGATGTTGGTTAGTTTCACGACTTGTGGATATGTTCTGTATAGCTTATCTGACAGTTAAAATTACAAAATATTCTGTTCGACACAAAAAAGAGCGTGTGTGCCAAGCACACGTGTCAGAAGTGAAACTTCTTTGTCAAGAATCAAAGTTACGAAAATCGTCGTCTTACTCCATGACGTGATGGTATTACCATGGCGCGACCTTAAAATTTTTACTCTCAACGCGCCTAAGTTTCACTTCAATACATTTTCAATTTTAACTGGTAGTTCGTGAGATTAGCGCGATCAAACCAACAAACAAAAATCTTTAACTTTATTATGTGTTAAATAGTGTTGAATAGGCCATCAGAGATTTTATGCAGCAAGTCGTGAAACTGGCTCTAATCTCGTCTCTCATGTCTTTATGTTTTTTAATGTAACGGTTTTAATGTCATGACATATTTTGAAGTGAAACTTCTTTATCGGGGTTGGAACAAAATTTAATGTAACATTTTTTCGTTACGCGTGACATTGTTCCGTTACGCGCCATCTTTTTCTTATCGCTACCCGTGATTTGACGTATTTCTTTAAAGTTGCTTATCGTAAATTATTTTTTGAAAAATAAGGTCATAAAGAAGTTTCACTTCTTACGTGTGTACACTAGTACACGCACACATTTTTTTTTTAATTTACAAGTAAATGTGTACGTATTAATTGGCAATACTACCATGGAAGTATTTTATTTATATCGAAAATGTGTTTTTGATGATACTAGTCATTTTTTAAATTATATTATCTTTTTAAAACTATGTAGCCGAGTGTATGGTTTAAGTAAGAATGTTATATGTATTTACTTGATTATTTTACGGACTTTAAAAATGAATAATGAATCAAATGGAAATTGTATAAATTGTTATTTTACGTTGATTATTATTTTATCATATTTTGGCGGTAAAATGATGCATAATGTTTTTAATGCTGGTTTAAGTTTTAACATTTTAGATCCAAGAATTTTATGAATTTAATAAACCGACATTTCTTATTTTAATTTCGAATTATACACCTATACAGTTTACCTACCACTTAACAATTATAATCTGTGCTAAAGAATAGAATGCTTTATGCTATCTCGCTCATGCATACGTCGTCTCGCTCGCACTTGTGAGATGTCATATGATTATAGTATTCTATTCTTTATTACAACATGTTATATTTTGTATTTTAATCCAACGTTTGCAGTGAAACAGTGCTTTGTAGAATAGTGTTTTTACAATTTGTAATTCATTTGATTATAAAATAACTCAGGATTAATATATTCACAAATACTAATAGATTATTTACTGATCCAAAATATGATATTTTATAAATAAAAGAGTTGGTAAAGGCAGGCAGCGCACCTGGAGTCGCACGTCGAAATGTGGCAATTTGGCCACATTTTACTTGTTATTGTGTGCTGTTGTCTCTTTTTCGCTCACGAAGGTTGAATCATCCATCTCACTTTGAAGTTTAATCGTGTGTGTGCGGTTCTCGACGGGACATAGTTACATACAGATACGATCAGCTGTTTTTAAGTGAAAGAGTGACAAACATACATTCTTACAAACAATAATATATGTAATGAGTTATTCTATAATCATTTGAAGTGTTAGCGAATGGACCACTCGAATAGTTCCATATCAATGAGTTTGTTAAATTTTGCAATAAAACACAGTTTAATAAATATATCGTTTTATTTACCTTTCACCTTACTAATAATGGAATACATTTCGTACATTGTTATAAAAAATATAATTTGAGTAATACTTCTTTAGTATATCAGTTCTGTTATAATTTTGTTTTAATTACAATAAAGTACAAATGAATTACACACCAATACGAGATGACAATACAAAACTTTGTTTTGTATGATAACCTCCTCCTTTTTTTGAAGTCGGTTAAAAATATTACAATAAATGTGTCACAAATCATAACAAAATATTATATTCAGGTAAATAAAGCATTTATTATATTATTGACAATACATTCTAAAATAACATTTTGGAATCAAAACAGTATATAATTGAGTCACATAAAAGGAATGTTTCAAATATAAGTTAAATAATTGGAATACAGTGTAAACTCTATATAACGACACTCCATTTAACGTCAAACTCCGTATAACGTCAAGATTTCTCGACTTTGGTTGGTTTATATTGTTGTCTATACAATTATACACTCCATATAGCATCACGCTCACTCTAATTAACGACCACAATAAGACATTAACACTAGGAACTAGGACTAGGAAGTACTGACTAAGTTGCCGAAATCAATGAAAATGTAGTTGTGTACATTCTTTTTTACTGACATACCGAAGATTCTCAGAAATGCAGTCGTAGAAAAATAAAGAAAAAATTCTGCATGCCGAAGAAGATGGACGATCTGCCAAAAAATTGAAGAAACCTCAATACGAAGACATGTTGACACATGTTTCGTAGGCAATGTCAAAATAATATTCCTGTCTCGGGACTAATCATGCAATTTTCCCTTTCTCTCCATTTAACGACCACTCTCTATAACGTCGAAAAATGCACGGTCCCTTAAGTGACGTTATATAGAGTTTACACTGATGTAAATTGAAAATGCAATTTATTCATAATTTTATTTAAGTACAAAAAAAAACTACATTGAACATACTACAATTTTTAATAAAATCTCTTTAATACTTCCACATAGCATATAAATAAATTGCATTTTTTTTTACAAAAAATGAGGGTAGAATAAAAATAAAAAAGTAGGGTAGTTAATAATAATCTGGTACTGGAGCGCAAGCGATCTTGACAAAGTCTTCATAATGCACCAGACCGTTGTTGGAGACGTTCGCTTCGCGGAATATATTGTCTACCTGGAAAATAAAAAAAAATTAATGAATTTCTATATAATTTGGTGTTGCTATAACTTGAGAGTGACTGGATACCGTTTTTAAAGATGTTCAAATATCTTATGCTTGGAAAATCAAAATTAAATAAGTAATACCAGGGATTTATACTATGAATAAATCCTAAATTTATATTAAATTTCATATATTTTAGGAAATTTCATTAATCACTATCAAATTAATTCCAATTGAATTTGCACAATTCACTAAGTTAAAATAAGTGCATGGCAATAAAAATAATAAAATCATGCAACATTTTTTCCTACATTTATAATCATAATCAAGTAGTATTTATTATAAAATAAACTACTAGCGGTCCGCCCCGGCTTCGCCCGTGGTACCTACATGTTTAAACTATCCTATCTCTCAAGTTGGATCGAACTGCACATGGTGTGCGAATTTTATTATAATCGGTTAAGTGGTTTAGGAGTCCATTGAGGACAAACATTGTGACACGAGATTTATATATATTAAGACAGATTTTACTATTAAAAACTCATCTATCGATAGAGACGTAATGTTCTACTTACTTCACGAGCAGATAGGCCTTCGCCCCAGTTCTGCAGCAGATTGCGCAGCTGCTTCGCCGGGACTACGCCCTTTTTGTCATTGTCAGCCGCTCTGAAGGCGTTCACCACCTGCCGAAGAAAATTAATGTTTATTAAATATTTGTTTCCATAGATAGAGACAAAAATTGAGCAAGGTACAGATGTGGGTAGTTATAAGTACGTCAAAATATGGCTAACTAGCTGCGCACCGCGGTTTCACCCGCATTGCTCCGCTCCTGTTGGTCTTAGCGTAATGATATATAGCCGAAAGCCTTCCTCAATAAATGGGCTATCTATCACTGAAATCATCAAATCGGACCAGTCGTTCCTGAGGTTAGTGCGTTCAAACAAACAAACTCTTCAGCTTTATAATATTAGTAAGATTACCTTACCTCATGTGGTAGATTTTCTGCTCTAGAATGAATATGCATCACTTCTAGAAAATCTGCGAACGACATCTTCCCTCCCTTTCCTTTTAAATATCCTGAAATTTAAAAATTTTTAGTCATAGGAGGCTAGGTATCCGCCCGCGGCTTCGCCCGCGCAGTCAAAGAAAAACCCGCATAGTTCCCGTTCCCGTGGGATTTCCGGGATTGCGTCATTTTCCCGGGATAAAAAGTAGCCTATGTCCTTTCTCGTATCAAAATATCTCCATACCAACTTTCATGAAAATTGGTTCAGTAGTTTAGGCGTAATTGAGTAACAGACAGACATACAGAGTTACTTTCGCATTTATAATATTAGTATGGATTGTGTTATTTATGTGCTACTTCATAACTTTTTATTCCGCAAACAAGTTTGTTAGTACATATTTAATATTTAGTTCTACAGCATTAAAATACTATTGAATAAGAATTGTTCCTATTTTTCTTTAATTTCTCATTTGTTACAAGTAATTTGACGTAACTAACTTCATCTGCATCACTACTTCAATATATAATCTTAATAAAAGTAATACTTTTTTATATTACTACTAGCTGTGCCCTGCGGTTTTACCCGCAGTGCTCCACTCCTGTTGGTCTTAGTGTGATATAGCCTACCTATAAACAATAAACGGGCTATCTAACACCGAAAGAATTTTTCAAAACGGACCAGTAGTTCCTGAGATTAGCGCATTCAAAAAAAAAACTCTTCAGCTTCATAATATTAGTGTAGATTAACCCATTGACCACCGAGCGGCCCGATCGGGCCGAGACACAATATATTTTCTATTGTGTCTGTGATCCGAGGACTGACGGATTATTATGGTTTCAATTTTTGTTTAAATCACACATATTAACAAAAATATAGACTTAAAAACCAAACCTGTAAGTTCCTGTATAGTTGGGCTCATTCCCAACGAACGCATGACAACCGTCAACTCATCAAGGGACGTGATCTGGCCAGAACGCGCGAAGAGATAGAAACATTCACGGAACTCTGAAAAATAACATTTATCAACTTCAAAAAAAGGAAATTCACAATGTTCAAAATTGGGTTTGTTGCCTTAGAATTTGAAAAAGTGAAGTCCCATGTCCCCTAGTGGGGTAAAGGGCAGATGCATTATTCATACATCTGTTTCACTGATCGATTTTCTTTAGGGACAAGTAGGTGATCAGCCTTCTGTGTCCTGTCAGACCGAGACATTTTTTTTTTCTTCGTCTCCACTTGGAATTTTAGGTGAACCAATATTGATGATGTTTTTATTGAATGCTTCTCTTCCAATTGTTAAAATTTGGTTAGTTCTGACCATTTGAAGGCAGTTTAATTATTTTTTTTTAATTATTGTATTTAAATCAGAAACACAGAAAAATCATTTATTTATAATTTGAAGTAGTATTCTATTAGGACGTATATTATAGTGATGTAAGAAAGTATAGAGAACATTTAGACTACAAATGCGTACGTTGTAATGCAATAGAGATAGGGGATACCTATAATGACTTCAGTAATTACTGTTACTTGTGCTACTTATTTCATATAGGTATCTTAATGTTATTTTACGCAAAGTTAAAAACAAGAAAGGAGAAGGAAATAATACAATTTGATTAGTTTTATTATCTCTTAGTCATAATGAGATGTTTAAATAGATAAAACATACCATCAATATCCTGTTCTTTGAAATATCGAGCCTGGAAATAAAAAGAAGCACTAAAATATAGTAACGATATTTTTTTTGTATAAAAAATGAGTGTATTTGTTATTATCCTTACCATTTTAGAAAGAAAAACACGTAGAAAGTATGTAGGTAAAGAAAATAATGTAGGAGTAATTGTATTCTATGAAATAATGTAAGTAAATAAATAAAAGTTCACTGCACTTCTCGAGCGACGAGCACAGATTTTGTACTCGAGACTCGAGTTTTGACATTAATGCCCACAGATAATGACAATACTGGTTACAGCAGCTGTTCAACACAATATAATCTGTGTTGTTATAGGCCTTGGGCCTTGCAAAAATTTGCTGAAAAATGGAGATCCGAGATACGCGAGATTTTTAATTAAATATAATAATATTTACTTATTAAATATATTTAATTTCCTAAATAGAGCATCATTCTATCAATAAAAAAGAACATTATCCTATAAAGAACATGTTGTGAAATACAATCTTTACAAGATTCAAATGCATACAGATTTAATTTCTCTTGAGTAATAGGTATCTTACGCTTCTTATTATATTATACCGTAAAATGTGTGCGTAAACTAGGTACCTACTGTGCTAGGTACTAACTTCAAAAACGATTCAGGTTCTATAAAATAATATAGCTATAATTTCAAAAGAAAGCTTACGTAAGTTATCTGTGCAATGCATAGAAAAAGTCACAGATGTAGATCTGTGGAAAAAGATAATTTGAATTTTGACGTAAATTGCGTCTAAATTATGAAAACGAGTCGAGACAACAATTCGATCGAAAAAAAAAGCGCGGGAACCTTCGAACGAAGCGGGTGTAATTTTAATTATTGAGCTTAAAATTATTAATTTAATATATGATCAGTGGAGTTTGGTTTTGTATATATAGTTTATAATTGTAGAATTGTATATATTTAATAAATTTTGTATAGTAGTGTTCGTATAGGTAAGTTTTTTTTATATTTTATGTATAGTATGTAAAAACCAAAAATTCATAGGGTAAGATTCGGTAGATGAACGATCCGCCGGATCCTAATCCCCCAGGGCTGGGTACCCCCGGTCCTGAGGTAGCCAGTTATGTTACAATTTCAAATACATGTCTAGATAAAAATTTAGTTCTGGAGAGTACTCCAAAAAAAAGGCGTCTTAGAAGGAAAGAAAATAATGAATTAAATGAGCTAATGTTAACAGATAATACTTATGTTGATAATAGGCAAAATGAATCTAATATTCAACCTAAAATACTTGATACTAGTTCCATGCAAGATAGTCGATGTGAATATGTAGGTACAGATTCTTATCCTTACATTGTTCATGTTCAGCGAACTGAATCATCACCCGGGGATGGCTCCACATTGCACCCCATAACTTTCGGAAGGTTTTTAAAAAACAATAATATTAAGAATATTGTGTCTGGAAGTATAAAAAAAATAGGCAGAAACCGTTGCATAGTTGCATTTACTACAGCACAGGATGCAAATGATTTTATCAAAAATAAAAATTTAAGCTCATACAACCTTAATGCAAAAATTCCATTGTTTAATATCACTAGAATTGGTATTGTTAAGGGAATACCAACTGAATGGTCACCTGAAGAAATAAAAGAAAATGTGTCCACCCCAGTAGGCTGCGGTAAAATTATTAAAGTCAGGAGAATAAATTACAAAGTAAATGTTAACAGTACTGTATCTTGGAAGCCAACACAATCAGTTGTTTTAACATTTGATGGCCAAGTTTTACCAGAACGTGTGTATGTGTGTTATAACTCCCTACCAGTTAACCTATATATTTTCCCTACCATCCAATGCTATCAATGCTGTCGGTATGGTCATACTAAAAATATATGCCGATCTAAACCCAGGTGTTACAAGTGTGGCCAAGACCATTCCGGTGACACTTGTACAGTAGAAGAAGATTGTGCATCATGTTTATTGTGTTCAGGGTTTCATTATGCAATCAACAAAATCTGTCCAGAGTTTAAACGCCAAAAAGACATTAAAATTAGCATGGCTCAAAAAAACATTTCATATGGTGAGGCAAGTAAACTTTACCCACAAATATCAAAGTCGTATGGGGATGTATTAATATCTTCACCGGCTTATTCATCCCCAAACAGATTAAATGTAAACACTACAAATTCTTCTTACAAAAAAACTTATTTTTTGAAACCAAAATCGCCTCCGAAGATGAACAAGGGTTTTGACAAAATAGCTCACAATACAATTATCAGGGAAGCTCAGATACCTACGCCTGAAAATGGATGTGGTTATCAAGTTGCCCCTAATGATACTGAAACTTCCCAGATAATGGACATAATTACTTCCCTTATCAACACATTATTAAAGAATAACACCTTAAAACCGTCCAACGTTGCCACTTTATATAAATTAATTGATAGTATAAATAGTAATCATGGATTCCAAAATAATACAGTGGAACTGCAGAAGCGTAATACCTAAAAAGTCAGACCTAATTCACATAATAAATAAGCATAATCCTTTTTTAATCGCTCTAAATGAGACTTGGCTAAAACCAAATCTCTTTTTTCGCATTCCAGGCTATGTTTGTATTCGAGATGACAGAGTTGATGGGTATGGCGGTGCTGCCATACTTATTAAAAAGTCAATTCAATTTAAACGTCTAATATTACCAGCGCACAATAATAAATATGTAAATAGTGTTGGCATTAGCTTAAAAAATAATATTTCAATCATTTCAATATATATATCGTATAATTCAGCATCCACGTTTAATTATTTACAAAATTTAATAAGATCAATTTCTACACCTTTATTGTTGCTTGGTGATTTCAATTCCCATCACCAATATTGGGGAAGTAGTATTACTACTAGTAGTGGTGAGCAACTTTTAGATATTATGGACATGCATAATTTATGTATACTTAACACAGGTGAACCAACGCGTCGTACGCGAGCGAATGAAAATCTGAGTGCGGTAGATCTTTCTCTTTGTTCGCCAGGTTTAGCATCATCCATATCATGGCGTCCCTTGTCATCTTCATTCGGCAGTGATCACTTCCCGCTATTAATGTCAGTTCCCATAGGAAATACTAATAACACAACAAGAAAGCCACGGTTGAAGTATCTATTGAACAATGCTAATTGGGATAAATTTAAAGAAAAGGTTGATCTACGTATTAAAGATCTACCTGAAAGTCAGGCAGGTAATGAAGAGATTTGTTCTGAATATTTAGCGAAAATATTGATTGAAGCTGCTGATGAAACTTTCCGGCATAAATCTGCTAAAAGTTTTAAAGTTCCTACCCCACCGTGGTGGGATAAAGAATGTAGTGATGCAGTTAAAGAAAGGAAGCGTATGGAAAGAATATATGAAAATGACATGTCTGATGTTAATTTTGAAAACCTCTCTCAAAATATTAACTTTACCCGATCACTTCTCAAAAAGAAAAAACAAGAAGGTTGGAAATCTTTTTGTTCGTCATTATCACCAGATACATGTTCAAGTGAAGTGTGGAAAAACATCAGGCGTTTCCGATCTGCTTTCAGGGAACAAACATCCGTCATTTCTGAGGAATTGGCTTACAAATTTATGGATAATTTAGCTCCATCTACAGCGCCAGAGTACATTGGGAAATCATTACCTATTATCTCCCCTACAGACCACGATTATAGCTCTTTAATAGTATCTCCGTTTGTTTTAGAGGAACTTAAAGGAGTTCTTTCATGTGTTAAAGATTCGGCGCCGGGTATGGACGGGATTCCATATTCCTTTTTATCTCACCTGTCAGAAATTGGTCTAAAATATTATCTGGACCTCATAAATTTAATTATGAGTTCTGGGAACATTCCGCGATCCTGGAAATTACAAGAAATTATTCCTATTTTAAAGCCCAACAAATCTTCAAGTGACGTATCATCATATAGACCAGTGGCTTTATCATCTGTCCTTTGCAAAATTTCAGAGCATTTAATCAAAAATCGACTGGAGTGGTATTTAGAACACTATAATTTTTTATCAAATAGCCAATACGGATTTCGTAAGGCGAAAAGCGCCATTGATAACATCTCCATACTGACTTCTGATATTAATATTGCTTTTTCGGATAATCAACATGTTGTTGCTGCGTTTGTTGATATTCGCTCAGCATATGACAATGTGGTTATCACAATCCTACAGCAGAAACTTTTCAGACTTGGAATTCCTGACGTTTTGATTAATTTAATCATATGTTTATTAGAAGAGAGATATATTGTTTTGAATATTGATGAATCAGTCCATTTTCAGCGTACCATGAGTAAGGGTCTTCCTCAAGGGTCGGTCTTAAGTCCTCTATTATATAATATTTATACACATGATTTAGCTGATTCGTTTAATAATAGAATTAACACCCTTCAGTATGCTGATGATCTTGTATTATACACTATAGATTCTAGTTTAGATTCAGCTTGTAATTTTTTAAATAAAGGTCTCATCGAGCTTAAGGGCTGGCTAGATAAAAATGGATTGGATGTTTCTGTTGACAAAAGCGTCGCTCTGATTTTTACGAGATCGCGAATAGTTCCTAGGGTTGATATTAGTTTTGATGGGAAACGGATCCCACTCCAAAATCATACAAAATTTTTAGGCGTCGTCTTAGATAGCAAAATGTCTGGTACCTTTCACGTTGAGTACATATGCTCAAAATGTGAAAGTATACTTAATTTGTTAAGGTGTCTTTCCGGAGTTTGGTGGGGTGCCCACCCTTTTTGCATGAAATTGGTGTATAATGCTTTGATTCGCAGTATTCTAGATTATGGAACGTTTTTGTTAGAAAGCGGTAACGTAACGGCACTTAAGAAATTAGATCAAATCCAAGCTAAAGCGCTGCGCATTGTGTTAGGTGCAATGAAATCGAGCCCTATTAATGCCCTTCAGGTTGAATGTGGAGATCCCCCACTGAAGATCAGAAGGCAATATTTATCTGATAGATTTTTATTTCGTATAATACAATTCACCAACCATCCATTAATAAACAAGTTGAAAATTTTAAACGATCGGATACGTACATCTTCTTTCTGGAAAAATAAATCATTACCTTGTTTAATTATAAGTTACCGAAAACTCATTTCAATGTCATCTAGTATTTTTCAGTCCCCAGTTTTACCTCTGTATGCATATAATTTCAAGTGCCTTTTGATCAAACCAATTATACGGTACAATATAGGAATCAATAAGAATGATATGAATTCAAATGCAAACTTTAGGTTTAATGTCGATAGGGAGTGGCGCAATTGGCATCATATTTTTACGGATGCATCTAAAACCTCGACTGATAGTTGTGTTGGAGTTGGTATATTACACGTTCAATTTAAGATTACACAAAAGATCAAGTTACCGCCGGAGTCTTCAGTCTTCACTGGGGAATGCTTTGGCCTACTAAAAGCAATAGAATATATAATATTAATGAAGCTACATAAATCTGTAATTTTTACTGATTCAATGAGTTCTCTGCAATGCTTAGATAAATATCCTTTCTATAATAAACCATTTTACCCTGTTATTTTTGAAATCAGAAATAAGTTAGCTGAATGCATTAACCTGGGATACTCGGTGACTTTTGCCTGGATCCCAAGTCATTGTGGAATCCAAGGAAACGATAGGGCTGACAGTTTGGCAAAGGATGCGGTGCAATGTGGAGATATGTATCCATACGTTAATTACCCTCATGATCTTATGACATTACCGAAGCGATATCTCTTTGAAGCGTGGAATACGGTCTGGGCAGATACTGGGCAGTGTAAGGGAAGGAATTATTATAAAATTCAACCGACAATACCAATAAAGCCTTGGTTTGTTGGTGTTGAAGCAAATAAATTAGTTGTATCTACAATAAGTCGCATGAGAATTGGACATATGTGTATTCCTAGCCATCTAGCCAGAATTGGCGTATTAAATACTGAAGTTTGCGAGTGTGGAGAGAGTGAGGGAAATATAGACCATATATTTTTCTCTTGCTCTTTATACGATCATTCTTCCTTTTATAATTCATTAATTTCCTCAAATGTTCCTCTTCCTACTCGTATGTCATATCTTTTAATGTATCCTAAAAAATATTTTATTAATATATCTATCTTTATATTTAAGAATAACGTCAAATTGTAAGGTTTATTATTTTCCATTTAATCTATTTAGTTTATGTAAAAAATATGTAATAATATAATGTTATTTGTATTGATTTTTCCTAACTCTTCTGATCACCTTGCCTTTCCTATCGTGGTCCTATCCTTTTTTCCCGTGTATGGATTCCCTACCTTTTACTTGACACTGGCAAATAGTCATATCTTCTTGCCATTATAAAAAAAAAAAAAAAAAAAAAAAAA